>SJYQ01094235.1:73536-92486 GCA_006410935.1 Redunca redunca | reverse complement strand
TTTGGGAGAATGGCATTGAAACATGTATACTATCATGTAAGAAACGAATCGCCAGTCTATGTCCGATACAGGATACAGGATGCCTGGGGCCAGTGCATGGGGATGACCCAGAGAGATGTGGGGGAGGGAGGTGGGAGGGGGGTTCATGTTTGGAAATGCATGTACACCTGTGGTGGATTCATGTCAATGTATGGCAAAACCAATACAGTATTGTAAAGTAAAATAAAGTAAAAATAAAAATTAAAAAAAATAGGGCATACAGACAATAGATAAGAGAAAGTTCACTTCATGCCAGAATAATCAAGATTTCCAGAAGAATGGGATTTGACTTGAGCAAGATTTTGATATGCAGAAATCTTGGAACCTGGAGTCTTATCAGGCAGAGAAAATGAAATGAATATAAGAATATAAATGGAAAAAGATTAAATTCATTACTCGTACAGAAATAATGGAAACTTCTCTGCCTTTAAGACCTACATGAAATTGCCTTGAATCCCTTTATTTTGAAACCAGTGGTAGTCAAATCTCTCTCCAGCCTTCTGTGCCTCTTGACCCTTAAACTAAAACTGAGCCTCTCCTTTAGATGCATAAAAAGTCTCATTCACAGCAGGCCTTCTGAGGACAAGCAGATTTTGGAGGTGATTGCAGAATATGGTGGTGAAGTGTGACGAGAGATGGTGGCCTGAATAGCCTTCTTCTAATTTGATGGCTTTATCTTTCCTCTGCTTTGTCCATCTCTGCTCACTTTCCCTTCTCCTCCTCCCCTGTGAACCAGAAGCTTCACTTTCTCTCCTCTGAGCTTGGCAGCTTCACCCTCCTCTTAGACCTGGGTGCCAGCTGACACCCCAGCCAATGGGGAACTCATCTTCTGCCCTAAACCCATAGCAAACATTTTCTTCAGTACTGACCATTTACTCTGTAGGAGGAATTTCAGTGCTGGTTTTTAAGGTAATATCATTAGTTCATTACAAGTTTACTTGAAGCTACAAAGGGAAACATAAGAAGACACTAAGTTGCTCTGGTTGCAGAAGGTAAAACATGGGGAAGATTTCCTGGAAGCCAGGTATCTCTAGCCAACAGATCAGAATCTGTCCCTCCTGGAGGCCTCCAACTTGGTGGCTATTGCCACACTTTATTCTCTCCCACCACGAACTGGGAAGATGTAGTGATCTCAGGGATGTCACTACTGGGACTTCCCAGGTGGTCCAATGGTTGGGAATCCACCTTCCAATGCAGGGGACATGGTTTTTATCCCTGGTCAGGGAACTAAGATCCCACATGTTGCAGGACAACTAAGCCCATGAACCACAACTGCTGAGCCCTAGCTCGAGAACCCATGCTCTAAAACAAGAGAAGGCGGAGCACTAGAGAAAGCCCGCACGCCAGAGGAAGCTCACATACCACAGCAAAGACCCGGCATAGCCAAAAATTAAAAAAAATAAAAGTCGCTATCAGCATGGCTGTCCCTAGCACATGCTCCCCTCTTCCTCATGGAGAATAACATGGTGTTTACTTTTTTAAGTGGTCAGGAGTTGATTAATATAAAGTGGGTCTAAGAGGACAAACAGACAATAGCTCCAGATGTGAAGGTTTGCCAATGGGGAAACCTTCTGGCAGAAGTCCAAACTGTGTCCAAAATCATGAGCAGATCAAGACAGTTATGGATGCTCTGGTGCTCAGGGTGATTAAGAAAGTCAGGCAACAGGTTTCAGAAATGGGAGACTAAGGAAAGAAGAGGTGGGGGGACAGGAATACAGCCATTAATGAACCCAGGTTTAAAGCGGGGAAACAAGTGAATGGAACCTCGTGTTCAAGGTAGATACTGAGTAACCAGAAAACACATCTGGAATCAGTTTCTTGGACATCTAAGGTCAGAGTTCACAGTAATAGCTCTATGCCTCCAGCATAGTGTTATGGTTAAGAAGCCCAGCCTTTAGACTCAGATAGCACTGGATTCAAATCCCAAATCTGCTACTTACTAGCTAAATAATCTAAAGTTAATATCTCTGTCAGCTTTAATTTCTTCATCTGTAAGATAGAGATGATAATATAAGCTACTTGGCTAGAGATTAATTGAGACTAAGAAGTCTTAGAGTCATGGTTAATGCCCCTCTTTCCAACACAGCATTTCCAGATAACCCTGATACTCTATGTTCAGAAGAAATGTCCAGCATCTGATCAATTCTCACTGACTTCGTTACTCTTTCATGTGAGTCCCAGTTTGTGCACACTTGCATTATTATATAGGAGTAGCCACCTCCTAACTCATTACCCTGATTCCACTTTTGTTCCCCTTTCCAGGGTGACCCTTTTAAACATAAGTTGTATATGACAACCTTCTGCTCAAATCTTCCAATAATTCCCTATTTCATCCCAAATCGAAGTCCTTATCATGGTCCAATGGAGGATCAATCCTCAAGTCCCGGTGTCTAGCCACTCTGACCTCTTTATTATTTATCAAGCTCAACATACACGTTCTTGACTTGCAGCCTTCAACTTCAAGCCGTGACTTGGAGTTGATTGTTCCTCTGGTCAACATGCTCTTTGTCCAAGTATCTACACGGTTAACTCACTCCTTGCCCTCAAATATTTGCTCACGTATCACCTTCTCAGCCGGCAGCAGCCCACTCCAGTATTCTTGCCTGGAAAATCCCGTGAACAGAAGTAGCCTGGAGAGCTCTGTAGTCCATGGAGTTGCAAAAGTCAGACGCGACCACAGACGTCACCACCACCACCTTCTCAGCAAGGTCTATCCTGACCAGTCCATTAAGACTGAGACTACAGCCCACCTCCCCTTGTACACAGACACTCTTTCCCCTTTCCTTGCTCTATATTTTTTCATGACATTTACTGCTTTCCTACATGCTATATAACTTAGTTATTTATTATGCTTATTATCTGTCTCTGCTCCCTAGTGTTTAAGTTCTACAAGGCAACATTTTCTGTCTGTGCTGTTTACTAACGTATTCTACACACCAAGGGCAGCCATACCTGGCATGGAGGAGATACTTGAAAATATTTACTGACTGAATGAGTAATGAAATGAAATGCACTCGGCACCTTGCCTGATACACAGTAAGCGGATAGTCTTCAAAGGGGTGAGTTTAGCTTTGATATTGATATAGAGGCAGGGGATGACCCGCAGCATAAGTTCTGGAATCAGAGATAATGCTGGCCTTGAAGGGAAGCATCAGACAGGACCAGCCTCTGGGCTTTTAGGCACACGGTGATGAAAAACCACACAGCCTACACACAGACCTACTTCATGTAGCATGCTACATTGCTTTTCATTAGGTCTGCCCTTTCTTAGTAATTTTGTGTTTTCTTTCTTTAAATAAAAAAATTACTTCAACTCATTTAACGTTTTTTTGCAAAGACCTAGCTTCCAATCTTTCACCCTTATTATTATTCTGTGAGCCCAGTGAAGTTAGTTCTCCCGTGGTTCTTTTGAATAAATGCTAAGCTCATAACAGAATAATCCCCCATCAGGCAGACTACTCTGAAGCCTTCGAAGGTCACACTGAGGAATAAGAGCACAGAGTAGCCCCCTTTTCTTAGATGACAAGGCTTCCTCAGAAACTTATCATCCTGGTGTCCATCTTTTCAAATTCCCAGGCCCTTCGGCTGGAAAAGGATCAAGAAGAGAGACCACTTCTTGGAATCTACAGTGGTAAGGATGACAAGGTCTGACAAGAGCTGCATCTGGCACCCCCCAAAATGGTTTTCTTAAGAGTATCAGCTCAATAGTGATGTCACAGAATATTAACCAATGTTCTCAGGGGAAGAGGGGGCAGGGGTGGCTCTTCACAGTCTATATAATAGAAGCTACATAATCCCCTTAAAGCAGGTTTCCTTACTGCAAGATTCTTAGCGATTTCATGTATTGATACACAACAGTGACTACCCAAAAGGATGACATAATATGCTACTTTTCCTCAATTCATTAGTTAAAGGAAGCCCTTTTTAGAAGAATTTCTTGAGTGGCCTGTTTCATTCATTCCACAAATATTAACGAAACACCTACTATGTGCACATGCTGTGAGTACCCAGGATTCAGAGGCAGATGGGACACACACAGTCCTTGTCTTCAGGGGATTTATAGTCTAGTAGAGAAGACACACAAGACACTCTTACTTGAAAGTTGATGAATGTGATGGAAGGTAAAATATAGGCTGCTGTAAGAACGTTTAGGGCTTCCTAAGTGGCACCAGTGGTAAAGAATCCACCTGTCAATGCAGAAGACAGGGGTTCAATCCCTGGGTCAGGAAGAGCCCCTGGAGGAGGGCATGGCAACCACTCCAGTGTTCTTGCCTGGGAAATCTCATGGACAAAGCAGCCTGGTAAGCTACAGTCCATAGGGTCTCAAAGAGTTGGACACGACTGAAGCGACTTAGCACATGAACATTTAAGAGAGAATAATATTTAGTAAATGTACTTTGAGAAAAATCTGACTTCATTGTTTTCATGAATAAATTGTATCTTTATGTGATAATCACAAATTGCTGATCATTTACTGGATATGCAGTACTGGACTAGGTGATATTGGGAAATGGAGATGCATAAGACACAAACCTTGTTTTATTTTATTTTTTTAAATTAATTTCTATTGGAATACAGTTACTTTACAATGATGTGCAAGTTTCTACCATGGAGCAAAGTGAACATGAACCGTGTTTTAAAAGAACTTCTCTGATTGAAGTACAGACCAACAAAATTAAAATAAATAATGAAAGAATAAAATTATGCATAAATTTGAATGATTCAAATACCCATTAAAATGCTACCTATCTTTAAAAGACTAAAGTATTGTAGCTTCTGGGAAGCCCTCTCCCAAATTTGAAACCTTGGGCTGATTTTTTTCAGTACTCGGCACACACTGCTTTGTAGGATATTGATTTGTGATCTGCCAAACTAAACAGTCTACTTTGTTACAGAGACACTGGTCCTTTTACATCCTTGCATTCCTCACAGTGCTCTGTTATTTTGGGAACCAGCAAGATACACTAGTTAAGATCAAAAGCTTTGGAGTCTTATCAGCTTGTTGGATCCGGGCATTGGTTAGAAACCTTGGGAGCTTCCTGGTTGAAATCTGAAACCAGCCTTGTACTTGGATGGCAAGGAGAGACTTAAGTAAGAAGCACTCCAGATTGGTAGGTGGCAGGTTTAATGAACAAGGGATCTTAATTACCAGGCTTGTCGTGCGATGAGCAAGACTAGATCTCCACACTCACACACCAGAATCCTTCCTTTTTTTTTTTAGTTTATTTTATTGAAGTGTGGGCTTCCCTGGTGGCTCAGGGGTAAAGAATCCGCCTGCCAATGCTGGAGACGCAGGAGATGAGGGTTCAATCCCTGGGTCAGGAAGGTCCCCTGGAATAGAGCATGGCAACCCACTCCAGTATCTTCCTGGAGAATCCCATGAACAGAGGAGCCTGGCGGGCCACAGTCCATAGGCTCCCAAAGAGTCGGACACAATTGAATTGACAGAGCACAGCACGTTGAAGTATAATTAATTTGCAATGTTGTGTTAATTTCTACTGTACAGCAAAGTGATTCAATTATATATATACATACTTTCTTTTTTCATATTCTTTTCCATTATGTCTTATCACAAGATGTTGAACACAATTCCCTGAGCTCTACAGTAGGGCCTTGTTATTTATCCATCCTATATATAATAGTTTGCCTCTGCTAATCCCAAATTCCTAATTTATCCCTCCCCTACCAAACTTTCCCTTTAGTAACAAGTTTGTTCTCTCTGTCTGGCACCCACCAGAATCTTAAAGTTCTGGCACATACCCTGGGCTCAAAAACACATTACCATCTCAGGACTGTGTCTTTGATTCAGCTTCCAATGTGGGTAGTGGAACACATTCCAAGGACAGGAGACAGGTTGGGGGGCCTCCAATTGCTCTGTCCAGCTTGTGGGTCAGCCAGTGGTCACATCCTCCCAATGACCTCCTCCAATACCTGCCTCTGGCATTCACTAGCTTTAAGACTTTATGTAAATCTCTTAATTCTTTGAGCCTCAATTTCCTTGTTAAAATGGAAAAAACAACACCCGTATTTACCTAATTGTGTCATAGCTTGAGCAGAGATCTGTTTAGCAGAGCTGATGCATATCAAAGAATTTAGTGCCTGATATAATAAGTACCTCATAATGGAAGATATTGTTATTATGTCTGTTGTTACTGCACAATGCCCTGTGTTAAGTGCTTAGACAATACAGGCATCGGGAGAAAGGGAGAAGGGAGTGAGGCACTAGAGGACATGGCCCATCACCTCACTGTCTCCCACAAAGTTCCAGCATAAATAAAGATGGAAGAGGTTTGAACAGATGCCCTTGGCCAGACTAGCTACCACAGATTGGGGTCAAAGGGAGGCAAGATGTGATAGATGGTGTTGAGCAAGACATGGAGAAGTCTGGTAACAGGCATAGAGAGGACTTTGAAATGTTCAGATTTGGTTAAAGATAACGGATAAAACTAAAGACTAATGGAGAAGAGACTGTTTTCATGAAAGATTAACCGGCCAACCATGATCAACCAGAGTAGATGGAGGAACTTCCCCAGTGGTCCCGAGGTTAAGCATCCACCTTTAATGCAGAGCACAGGAGTTTGATCCCTGGTACAGGAAGATCCCACATGCCTTAGAGTAACTAAGCCCACACACTGCGATGCCTAGAGCCTGTGTTTCACAACCAGAGAAGCCTCTGCAGTGGGAAGCCCGCACACCTCAACAAAGAGTAGCCCGTGCTCCTCGCAACTAGAGAAAAGTCCATGCACAGCAACAAAGACCCAACCCAGCCAAAAATAAATACACAATAAAATTTTAAAAAGGACTAGATGGAAAGAGCAGCCTCCAAGACCAGTAAATGACAACCATGGAAAATAATAAAGTTGTCAGGTCTAACACAGAGCCTTGCACTCTTGTTCACAATCAGTGATGATTCATTAAGTGAAGACGCACCTAAATATAAAAGGGGATTTAGGGGAAAAATCACATGTATACCCAAGGTTGGTTCATTGCCAAGAATTAAACCACCTAGATCATGATTCTAAGAGAAGAATTCTAGGAAGGCATGGGGCCTGTCATAACCACCAAATAATTCCTCATGAAACTATATACTGCTCCTAAAGAAAATGTTTCCTCACATGGTTAATTTAGTCACCAAACAGACATCATTCACCTAGGGACTTTCCATGGCTTTTATTTATTTATTTATTTTTAACATTGACACTTACATTAAATACACTGTGGAAAAAGCAAGTAAGGAAAGAATTAAATCATTTCAGGGAGTATCTTGGAAGATTAATTTCTTTAAAGAAATTTTAACAAGCTATTTTCTATCTTGCATTTGTTTTACAGAAGAAAAAGTAAATACTGAAAATAGCTAAATGAGAATGTAATGATATAATTGGCTACTGTGAAAAATCTGTAATACCTTCTTGAAATAATAAAATACTCAATTTGACCTTGTTATATGCTAATGATCAAGATAGAAGGTTGAAGATGCAATGTTTGATTTTTTTTTTTAAGTACTGTAGTTAAAGTCATAGAAACAGAATATCCCTTTTTATTCTCCTTCTTCTCAATGCACTCACTTGAGGAACTTTGTTCTTGTTAGAATTATGACTGCATTTTCCCATAGAAATAATGCTATCAGTGAATATGTATATTGGAATATTATTAGTTCTATATACAAGTTATTTAATTTCCAGGCAATGACCTCAAAAGCTAGCTCAACCATGATATACTTTGTATACTGAAAGTTAATTTTTGACATACAACCTGTTCACAATTTTAGGACTTTCTGAACACTTAAACATTGGGCCATCAGCTACAATTAGGCAATTCCTATTAGAATGACAAGTGGATTCTTAGTAGCAAAATTATACCTGATCTTCTATACAATTTTTCCACTGCAGATTTCAAAATTCATGGATTCTTAAGATGCTATCTTTAGAATCACTCAAGCCACCACTTCATTTTACATATAAAGGAACTGAAGCCAAAGAGGTGAAATGATTTATACAAGGTCATTCAGCTAGTTTAGAGGGCAAGTTAGGGCTTACAAACCGCTACCAAATTTTATAAGTTCTGTTCACAACTGAGAAAATGCCCTCATTCATTCATTTTTCATTCATCTAATGAAGAACCATTTGCCACATGGCTCCAATGCACAGAAATTTATGCTAGCTGCTAAGAGAATTCAAAGAATGCAAATTGGCTTTTGCTCTTAACTAACAAAATCTAATTGGGCATGAAGACAGAATATTAGAAAATTACTGTACAAGAGTTACATAAACATAAAACTTATGTCAATATACATGATTAAATGCAAATTGAGTTATTTAGATGAAGTGTTATAACTTCAGAGAACGTAGAAATCAAGATAGGGGGCTTTCCTGGTGGCCCAGTGCTTAAGAATCTGCCTCCCAATGCAGGGGTTGTGGGTGTGATCCCTGGTTGGGGAACTAAGATCCCACCTGCCACCAGGAACCTAAACCCAACCGACTCAACTAGAGAAAAGCCTGTGTGCCACAACTAAGACTGAGCATCGTCAAAAATAAGTGAATAAATAAATCTTACCGAAAAAAAGAGGGGATACTAGATGTGTTTTTTTTTAAAAAAAAGAAAAGAAATCAAGGTAGATTTGAGCTATCAGGAAAATACTCATAAGAGATGAAATTTAGATTCACCCAGCCGTTTGTCCATTCAATACACTACTGAGTATCCTTTTATTCTCACATACTAAGGCAAAGTCTGGGAACTAAAGGATGAAAGATACATCTAATGAGGAAGACAAAGGAAAGAGGGCAAGAAGCAAGAGATAGCAGGTACACATAACATAGAGTATAGAGGCAGGCTTAGAATTAGGAAGGCAAAAAAGAGGCACAAAATTTACAGAAGCATTTCCTCTCAAGGCACTGCAAGTGCAGAGTCAGCACTCATACAGACCCAAAAGGTACTACGTCCTTAAATTTTGCACCCTAGATGCCTCACTTGTCTCGCCCTAGCCCTGGCCCAGAAGCGTTACTTAGCCATCATGCAAAGTGGCAGAATGGGATAAATCACAACAAAACAAAACCCAGAAAACCCTGAATAGGGTTTGAATAAAATCTGTCACTAATCACTACTTGATCTTGAGTAAGATTTTTCTTATCTCTGTGCCTCAGTTTCCTCTTCTGCAAAATGAAGAGGTTGACCTCGATTAGTGTTATTCAGACTATGAGCTGCACAGCATGTGAAATCTTCAGAAATAACTCGGAGAAAGACTTCCCTGGTGATCCAGTGGCTAAGATGCCTACACTTTCAATGTAGGGTGCCTGGGTTTGATCCCTGGTCAGGGAACTAGATTCTACATGCCTCAAGTAAGAGTTTATGCGCTGCGATGAAGATACCGTGTCCCACGGTTAAGACCCAGCACAGCCAAAATAAACAAAACTTTAAAAATTTTTAAAGAAATAGATAAGGGAGAGCTGAGCGGCTGAGTGCTAGATTCCTCACCTTTGCTTTAATCAGACTAGCCATCTTTTATTGGTTTTATTTGAGATGATTCTTATGCATTTTTTTTAAGTTTCAATGATTTTTTTTAAAAAGTCAGTTGGAAATATCAAACCTCAAGTTGACACTAGATAATCTCTAGTGCCTTTGGCAGTTGTCCGTTCACCTTTCTCTGAGGGATCTGGTTTCTGCCAAGGGTCAGTGAGAAGAGATATATTGTTTCAGTGACTGGTGGTACTGAGCAGTACGTAGGGGCATTGATCTCTTGTCAGTCCTGAGGTGAATACATGAATCTGGTTCTTCCCACATGGAGTGCTCAATGAATCTTGGTGAGTTGGGTGGAAAATAAGAAATGAGAAGTTGAAAAACTAGATCAATTTGATGTTAATCTAGGGGTGTGGTGAAAGTTAACAATTTATGAGTGTGATGGTGGTTTGGAGTTGAAACACGCAAAGTACTGATGCAATCAAGTTTCATGCCCTTAAAATGAAGTCCCATGATTCACAATATTATAGTTTCTATCTCCCCTTCAGAAACAGCACTTAGTCAATGATTGGTCAGAAATGATCACACGTGAGATGCTTGTTGAACAAATGCTGGACTAACTTTGTGATTAACAGCTAAACATATTATTTGCTCTATTTTAAGAAGCAAGATCTGTGAGTCACATGCATGCTGAATAAATAATCAGGAAAAGGGGTACAGTAGAATAGATAAGAATAAGCACAGTAGCATGGTTTTGTCTGTGACATGACACAGTTATTTAAGTAGTTACTTAGAATGTGAGTAAAAAAAGCATAGCCATTATCCTATTGTGTAAAACAAGAGTAGATAACCTCATGCTCTAAATGGTAAGTACAAAGAATGAATTTTAGTTTTAAGAATGTAGGAGACAAAATTATAAACCTCAGTCCTATACCCAAGTTGGGAAAGGTGCTTCAAAAGCAGGATGAAGAGAAAGGAAGATCCTAGGGGAATTCACTTAGGGAACATCTAGTTCATGTAAGCACTTCGAAGACATTATCTCAGTTAATCCAAACACTTAGACTGGACAGTATTAGTTCTGCACGTGGATAAAGAAGGCAAGCTTCAGGGACTTCCCTGGCAATCCAGTGGTTAAGATTCCACACTTCCATGGCAGGGGATTGCTGTTTGGTCATAAAGCTAATCGGAGAAGGCAATGGCACCCCACTCCAGTACTCTTGCCTGGAAAATCCCATGGATGGAGGAGCCTGGTGGGCTGCAGTCCATAGGGTCACTGAGAGTCGGACACGACTCAGTGACTTCACTTTCACTTTTCACTTTCATGCATTGGAGAAGGAAATGGCAACCCACTCCAGTGTTCTTGCCTGGAGAATCCCAGGGACAGGGGGACCTGGTGGGCTGCTGTCTGTGGGGTCACACAGAGTCGGACATGACTGAAGCGACTTAGCAGCAGCAGCAGCAGCATAAAGCTAATAGTAAGGGGTAGAGTTGGTCTTCAAATCCAGGTCTAATTCCAAAGTGAGTTTTTGTCCAGTACAATCCCAAGGAGGTAAGAAAAGAATATAAAAATATAATCATTTTCAGGGTTAGTCCAGTGTGTGAGTCATAGTTCCAAAGAAAACACAATATGAGGAGAGGCACAGGTGTGTTTAGGGGAAAAGTCAGAACCTTGTGAAAACCCATTCAGTCCCTTAAGAGATCTACGAGTGCAAGGTGAGTGAAGAGGATAAGATGAGGATGTGATAAAAGCTGACATACACGCAGCTTCCTATAGCTTCCAGAAAGTTGGGGCACAATTGTTTAATTCACCACAGTATACCCCTCACCTAGCACAATGTCTGACTTGAATCATTAAATAAATAACAAACGAAAGTTGAGGAGATGGAAGTATAGTTGCAGGTACCATCCCATCCCAAGCTCATGGCAAATATGGTTAGTTATGGGGTGTGGGTTTTTTTTTTTTGGGCTGTGCTGGGTCTTAGCTGCAGTGTGTGGGATCTTTGATCTTTGTTGCGGCCTGTGGGATTTTTAGTCATAGCATGTAAGATCTAATTCCCTGACCAGGAATGGAACCCAGGCCCCTGACATTGGGAAACAGGAGCCCTAGCCGCTGGACCACCAGGGAAGTCTCCAAATATGGGTTTTTAATGTACACGTATTCTCACCATATGTGTACAAAGAACAAATATATGTCTTGTTGAATGATGGCCATATTCTTAAAGCTTCTGCCTTTATTTCAAACTCATTTTCACTTCTAGATTGAAAAGGTAATTGCTTACTGAGTGTGCTTCAATCCCAACACTTCTCCTGACAGGTGTTTCCCACCTGTGTTTTATTATTTCTAGTAAATTTAAATGTAAATGAAACAGGAAATTAAAATGAGATTAGTGAGACAATAACCAGAATACTGAGGCACAGGAAGACTGAGACACGCCCCCCACCACACACACACACACACACAACCCCACCCCCACCCCCCGCAACCCATCCTTTCACCTTGAGTGGGAGGTGTAAACTTTTCATCACAAGCTGAGAGACAACCACTCAGAAAACTGTTCTCTAGGTTGGGAGACACAGAGTCCCAGGGCCTGATGCACACATGAGGAAACTTACTGTGGCTCTGGACACAGGCCTGAGTTCCACCTGGGACATCCGCACGGTGAAAGAAGGCATTGGCTACTTGGGAAGGGAGGCAGGGAAAGACTGCTCCTACAGGATCATCCAGATTCCCAGAGTTTTGTGGGGCAGAGATGTGCACTCTCAGGGACTGATGGCATGGGCTGCACCAGGTCTTGCCCAGCAGAGCCCTCTGAGCAGACTGAAATCTTTTGCAGAAAGAAACTCATGTGGATCTGTTAGTGAACCATACTTGGACTGGCTCAGCTGCACACACTAAAGCCAGTCTACTGGTTGTGGTGAAGGAACGTGCAGCATTTACCTCAGGGAGTCCAGATTAGCTAGTGCTCAAAGCACCTGAACTCCCAGGTGGGTTTCAGCAAAGCATTTCTAAACTCAAGGTGTCGAGAAGCCCCCCTCCACCACAGGCAGAGAAAGCCCAAGTACCACAATAGACCCAGTGCAGCCAAAATTAAAAAAAATAAACAGAAGCTGAAGGAGGGAAGTCCCAGGGTATATGATCAGCTTGTGCCCAGTTCTCTGGCTGACTGATGATGTGGTAACAGGGTCCTGTGACAGGGGTTAACTTTATCCCTTCTCAGCCTTTAGTAGGTCTGTGGGCTGAGTACCTATAGTCATCAAAGTGTTAATTTCTTCCATCTGATGGAGTTTTTTCACATCTATAAAACAGCTCAGGAAATGTGTATCAGATACTATTATCTAGATACTTCAGAGAAGAGCTAAAGCAGAGGATATGAGGGAGAGAGGTCTGTTCCAGGAAGGCTCCACAGGGTCCTGCTTGGTTACAGATCCCCTGGTTGCCCAGGCGATGATGAAGGAATCCAGCAAATTTTATCTGCCTTTTCAAGAGCCCTGCTTGAGAGAAGGGCTTAGTAGAGATGTTATGATTATCAACTGTCAGGCTTGGGTTAAGAGCACGGAGGCACTGAGCCAAGCAGGCCCTGGTGGATTGCCTTTCCTCTCTCCATGCCCTCGACTCACTTTTGGCCCTTATGGGATCCCCAACTGCAACTCACCTGGTGAGTGGAAAGATAATAGAGTGAAACAATCACATTCATCTTTTCTCTTGCAGATTTTTGTCCTGAGAGTAACCTGGGCCAGAGAAGACAGAGTCCAGAGTTTTAAACAAGATGGGACATTCTAGTTACTGATTTGAAACTGTTTTGTTTTTTTTTTTTTAACAAGATGAGACATTGTAGTTAGTGAATTGAAACTTTTTTTTTTTACCCAAAAGTGACTATAGGATTTTATTTTCTGAGCATGACCAGGAAAGATAAGTGTATCTAAGACTTCATTTAGGATGGTCAGGTATCATTTTCAAAAGATAAAACTGTAACTCTCATATAAGCACAGAAGAAGCACATTAACATTTATATAATTTGTTGATGAGAGCCAGAAGGAAGCTAATGTTGGTTCAATGAGCATTTGAGAAACTGAATATTTGTGGGAACTGAATAAGAGATTATTTGGAGACTGTGAGATTAGAAACTGAAATGGCTTAACTCCTACAGGGCAAAACAACCATAACCTTTGGTTAATTTTTTTCCATCGGAAATCATTCAGATCGCTACTAGACAAAAATAAGAGTTAAAATGTAGGTCCTAATCAACAGTAACAGAACATGACCTATTCTCCTAGAAAATTAAGTAATCCTTGGTTAGATCTGTGAGATGATACTGCAGGATGACACAGATAAAATGTAAAAATCCTCTTGCCTTTGTTCAAACTTTTTAACAATTTTTCTTAATAAAGATCAGGGGAAAATAGCTCTCCTCTATCCTTAATCAATTTTCAAGAATTGCAGAAGACAGATATAAGGTTGCATTTTGATCATAATCTATGAGATATGGTTGATTAACTGTATACTGTTGTTCAAATATACACTGGATATATATTTTCAGGCTGGAGAAGGTGGCTCATGACTTTCTCTCCTGATCAGAAGCGAAGAGATTTGACAATCCAATTCACCATCAGGGCATAAGACTCAGAGGGCTGGACTTGAGAAAAGAGGAAGGAAGACTAGAGACAGATGTCTGAGTAATCATGGAACCACGAGAGGACAAACGCCTGGGAAAGACTGATCTTCAGAGTATTTCAGATGGTCTCTGGAGATAGAGGTGGCACCATGAGAGAGCAGGCACAGAAGGTAAACCTGGTTTCTTGCACAACTTTTGTTTCTGGCCTTCTCCAAAGCAAAGGTGGGATCTGGGATCTGTTTGCTTTTGACTTTCGACTCCATTAAAGTTCTACATTTTCCCAAGTAACCTAACATTTTTTCCTTAAAAGAAAAATAGGGGGACTTCTCTGGTGGTCCAGTGGTTAAGAATTTGCCTGCCAGTGCAGGGGACACGGATTCCATCCCTGGTCCAGGAAGATCCCACAAGCAGCAGGGCAACTAAGAAAGCCACAGCTACTGAAGCCCGGATACGTGGAGCCTGTGCTCCACAAGATAAGTCATCTCAGTGAAAAGCCCCTGCCCCACATCAAGGAGTAGCCTGGGCTCACGGCAGCTAGAGAGAGCCAGTGAACAGCAACTAAGACCCAGCGCAGCCAAAAATAAACAAAGAAAAGAAAAAGAAAACTAGGCACCACTGTCTACTTGACCAAAACACTGATGCATATTTAATCTAGTTATTGACAGGAAACATCAATATGACAACCCAGTGTTCTCTAGGCATTGCTCTTTGTAATTTAAGATAGCCAAATGTTCTACAATTCAAAATTAGGTTTTGTTTCTTGTTACCAATAGACTGCACATACCAATAATTCCTCTACAGAGTGTTCTGACTTTGCTGATGTTTGTGGTAGCCAATTCAAAGGAACACAGTGGTGGTTTAAGAGAGTGATATTATCTCCTTTGCTCAAACTTTTTTATTTTTGCTTCTGACAAGCAAAATGGCATATAAGAGCCACAAATGCCTTTGTTTTGTTTCTGTATAAAAACGGATCTGCCACACAGGGTTTTTGCCAGGCTACTGTGGTTCATGCTCTTTCTTTGAGCATAGCCGTGAAGAGTTAATGGCTGCATATTATAGTCTGCCATCCTCCTGGAATTTAACCCTGGAATTGGGCAGCTGACTAAGCAGTGAAGTCTTTTTTACAGACCCCTAAGCTAAAACAAACAAAGAAGCAGATATGTGTTTCCAAAGAAAAATGCTTCTACTCTGAAAGTGGTGGGACAGCAGTTGGAATAATAAAACTTTGAAATAAAGAAAAAAAACCCTACACTATCCCACAGGGCAAAGAAAAAAATGGACAAAATATCTCTAGGATGGAGTGGAGTGAGAAAAACAATATTCAAACGTGCAGAGGATAATCAGAATGTCATTTTTGAAGAATAGAATCTCACCCTTTTTTCTCTAAAATCATTGGGAAAAAAGTTCAGTCTTTCTTGAAAAATGGAAAATATAAAAGGAGCAATGGGCATAGTCCTATATGTAGACTTTTCAAAAGAATTCCTTAAAATTACAGAAAAAAAGGGCTCTTAAATGATCCAGTATTTAGTGTTTGTTTATTTGAAAAATCCGTAAATGTTGGCAAAAATTTTTTTCAAAAATCCCTTCATTTTTCCACACTGCATATAATGAGGAATAGTGATTTTTCCAAGTACTGATCTGCACTAATGAAAACATTTTTTTGAAATGCTAAAGTGAATGTTTTGAGTCCTAATAACATATACTATGAGATAAAAATCAGCAATCTAAGTTATATATAACCCCAGATTGCTTACATATGCCTTTGGAAGAATAAATTTATACTTCTACTCAAATCTGGTTCAAGGAGGGAATTATAATCTTTCAAAAAAGAAAAAAAAAAAAGTGAAGTTAACACTGAAGCCTAGAAAGGGAATTGCAGTCCATTTCTGCCATTGCTTCACAGACTTGAGTCAGAAAACACCTTTCATGGACTGAGATGAAGAAAGACAGGGGTAATTAACTACTATGTTCAAAAGGCTTCTCAAGATAACTGAGATGGGGGTAAAAAGAAAAGGTGATGTAAGTTTCTGAATTGAAATGTGGAACTGGGACATTGTAATATGAACTCTGTTTTCAAATTTTGATGCAGAATGCATTCAGAATGAAAAGCAAAACAGACAAGCAAAAAGCAAGAAAGGTAGTGAGAACAACAGCAGAGGACTTAAAAGCTGTCTTTTCCTTTATAGAAAAAGAAAAGCGATATTTTGTATTCTTGTGGAAATCTAAGTATAACCTCTGTATGACAGAAAGAAGGAGAAATAAGCATCCATCTTTGATTGCATAATTGAGGTTTAAGCCTTATTCTCCTTTTTAAGCGGAAGGAGGCGGTTTTTCCGTAAGTTTAGAGGCTAAAACCAAGCTCCTAATTGCTTTTCACACAGGAAGCTGTTGGTGGAAATAATGGCTACCATTTATTAAATGCCTACTAGGTGCTTGGCACACTGTAGGCATTTTAAGTATGTTATTCCAGAATATCTCAATAATAAACATTTCTGAATTATTCTACAAAGTTCCAGTAGTTAATACTGATGAGACTTGCTGCTGAAAAAAGTACAATATTACATGTGCTCTGACACATACAAGCTCTAATTGATAATTGATAATAAATTTATTCGGACTTGTTACCCTGCTACATTTTAGGATAACCCAAGTTAGTTGTGTTTTTCTTTTTTTTTTTTTTAACTATGTTGAGTTTAACTGTTATGTTTTACAAACTTTGGTGATTTCTGAAAATATCTTTCTATTGTTTTTATGAACAATAGAAAAACAATGAAAAAGAATTATGTACTAGGAAGAAAACATTGCTGAATATGACAGAAACCATTGATGGGTAGTATTCATGAAAACCAAGATTAATTAAAATTGATTCTGAATTTCAAATTGAAAATTCACTAACAGGCATTTCTTTTGTTTACCTAAAATAAATAGACCGTCAGTTAGTCCTTCCGCCAAAAAATGGTTTTATTCAAGATCAGCAAAGAATTGCAAATCCAGGTTTACAGCTATGACACTGCTCAGAGGGCTCAGTCGTGTCCAGCTCTTTGCAGCCCCATTGACTGTGCTCTGCCAGGCTCCTCTGCCCATGGAATTTTCCAAGCAAGCATTTTGGAGTGGGGTGCCGCTTCCTACTCCAAGGGATCTTCTCGACCCTGGGATCAAACCCGCATCTCTTGCATCTCCTGCATTGGCAGGCAGACTCTTTGCCACCGTTCCACCTGTCACAGCCCTCTCCCTCAATGAAAAAACTCTTTTAAAGACGGGGAAAGGAAGTTAGGAAGGCAATAGTAAACAAAGAACCCACTGGAGGAACTGAGAGTTCTGAAGTATAGCGCCTTTCCATTAGCTGAGTTGTGACAGCCTTTCATTGGCTGAACTCTTGCCAGGCAAGAAGTCTTTCCTTGGGCTCAGCTATCATCATAGAATGTGAAAGCTTCACCTTCTGGCCTCCCAACACTATTTTAATTGAGATTTTTTTATTTATTAATTTTTACATACATTTTTTCCATAATTTAATAGAAATATCAAAGGCATCAAGTATAAGAACATTCAAAATACATTTATATTCAAATTTAGGGCACAGTTTTGTTTTCCAGGTGTATCAAATAAGGTGCTTTTCAACATATGGTTTCATCAGACTTGTATACTGAGGATATTTACACTAAATCTGGTAATCCCTAGGCACCAAAATTAGGATGCTAGGAAGTATTGGCCTGGGTCTGTGAACCTTTTATCTCTATCTTTTTTACACTAGAAAGTACTACTAAAGCCCTCTAATTTGATCTTTAAGTGAGACACTTATTGTTGCCATTCCCTCTTTGCCATAGTTATTTTTTCAACCTGTATTTAATACATATAATGTGTGGTAAATACTATAGATTCAGAGAGAAAAAGAAACAGCCCCCTTTTTTCAACTGTCTTACATATAGGATCAGATAATTTTAACACAAAAATGTGATGCGCTATAATTATGGATACAGTTATATAAAGGTGCTTTGGGAATATACAGAAAGAAGCTGTTAGCTACTGAAAAGATGTGAGGGATAAAAACAAAAATTTAGGAATTAGCCATCGGGTGTCGGGGGAGGGAAAGAAGACAGGCTTGCTGCATTTCAGGCAAAAGCAAATAGCCTGTTCAGACAAGAAGGTGGGGTAAAAGGACATCACATTCTGAAAGTGACAAGTAATAAGTCTGTAGCACAGAAAATGTTAACCTGTGTCTGGAAAGGTAATCAGAACCAGATCATGAAGGCTTATGGTTTTTAACTAAATAGCCAACTAAAGTGGAAGGAAATAACATCACCAGGTGCTCTGTTTAGAAAGCTCCTTTTCACTGTTGTGTGAAAGATAGCTCCACATGAAAAGCAGAGCTCTCACTTTCTCAGCAAGAAAACTGCTGAGAAGTCTGAGTATGACATAGTGAATCTGAGCAAAATTGGTAGCTCTGCAACAGTCAGGGGAAGATAAGCTTGGCAGGTATTTGGAAGGCAGATACAAAACAGGTTGACAGACTGATATGGGAAGATACCTCTCAGATCTCTAGATTAGGTAGGTGGATACTAATATCATTAATTGAGACCATAGTTTTAGGAGGAGGAAAAGCAGAGTCATGGTCATGAAATTCTATTTCTGTAAGTTTATTTTAAGATACCTGGAAGATTCGCAAGTAGAGAATTCTATGTCAGATTAAAACCCTATAAACCCTCAGGCTTTGAAAAATTATATCTAGTGCCCTGGTTCTCTCAATTAAACTAAAAAACAATACAAAGTCTTACAAAAAATAAAAGGAAGGCCAAAAATGTTTTGCTTTTTCTAAAAATGATCATTTTGTTACTTTAGTAAAACATT
>SJYQ01094235.1:18225-69333 GCA_006410935.1 Redunca redunca | reverse complement strand
ATTTCCATTTTATTTGTAAGTATTCTTATAATTGGCATATTTCACTGTCTAATCTACAGTAGATCTTATGGGACCCAGAATTAAGTGAGAAGGATCCAGGTTTATACAATTCCCGTATCAGTTTCAAAGCAGTGATTTCAGTAGGACAAGGTGGACATGGGATAGAATAGTCTATAGAAAGTGGCCAATGGGAAAGTAAGAGGAAAAGTCAGATGTAATCCATTGATTGAATGTACCAGTGATTCTGAAATTAGGTATTTGTAATCTAGAGAACATCTGTACTGATGGATGTAAAATTTGCTGAGATGCTGTAACTCTGTACTCAAAAATTAGCTATAAATCTCCTGGTTCATAAGGAAATTGTTACTTATAAATAAAAGTTCTGTGGTTTTTTTTTACTGTGGAGAAATAAAATCCTTCTTACTAGTCAAATTTCTGGCCAGTACATTACTACATGTGAAACCAGAATCTAAAGTATTTCTGAAGCAAAAGCAAGTTAATATTAACTATTTTAATATTATATCCTGATTGATATACATCAGGTTACCAGTTTGCTGTGAAGCAGAAACCCACATGCCTTGATATTACCATTATTATTACTATTACTATTATTATTACCTACACTAGGCAGCTTGCAGGATCTTAGTTCTCCAACCAGGGATCATATCCATGGTCACTACAGTAGAATTTTGGAGTTCTAACCACCGGACCTCCAGGGAATTCCCATCCATATTATTACCAATCTGGATATTGACTGAAGTTAGCTAAGAATTATCTTATCAAATACCAGAGGTTAAGGAAGTTCTGCTTATAGATAAGACCGATCTTAAGGGATAACTTGAGAAAGAACTTTAAGAAAACAGGATATAAATATAAGTTTTGGCCATTCAAACAAGTTACATTCTTCTCCAGAATGGATTTTAAAAAAAAAGAATTAATTTACTGGGAATTCTCTGACAGTCCAGTGCTTAGGACACCATGCTTCCACTGCAGGGGCATAGGTTCAATCTCTGGTTGGGGAACTAAGATCCCCATACGCCGTGGCACAGCCATAAAAGAAAAAAAGAATTAATTTACCAACTGAGCCATTTAACTTGCTAGGCATTAGGCTAAGTGCTGGAAATACAAAGATGAGTAAGAATGTTTTTACCCTATAGGATTTCACTGTCTAATGAGAAGACATGGATAAACTGCCAGATACAATTCGAGGAGGTATGTACCTGCTGCTGTTGAGAGGGTTGAGTCCTGGAATAGCATTATTCATCCTTCTTGGAGAAGGGATAGGCTACCGTCTCCAGTATTCTTGGGCTTCCCTTATGGCTCACCTGGTAAAGAATTCACCCACAATGTGTGAGACCTGGGTTTGATCCCTGACTTAGAAAGATCCTCTGGAGGAAAAGGCTACTCACTCCAGTATTCTTGGCCTAGAGAATTCCATGGACCGTATAGTCCATGGGGTCTCAGAGAATCAGACGTGACGGGGAGACTTTCACTTTCATCCTTCCTGTGGCCTGTCTTGCAAATGAGCTTTCTACTTGAAACCCAAATCTCTTTATTTTTAAAATTTCTGTTCCTATGTACCCTTCACCCCAGTTTTCCCCTAATGTTGACGTCAAAACTAAGAAATCAATGTTCATACACCGTTGTAGCAGGTTGTGCTCCTTATATCCCCAGTCTAACAGTTCCTCAGGTTTGCCTTGACTTACAGAAATTGGACACTTAAAAAACAATTTTATGTTAAAGATTACACTCCATTTACATATAGTATTACTCATGTGGCTCAGAAGGTAAAAAGTCCACCTGCAGTGCAGGAGACCTGGGTTCAATCCCTGGGTCAGAAAGATCCCCTGGAGAAGGGAATGGCAACCCACTCCAGTATTCCTGCCTGGGAAATCCCATGGATGGAGGAACCAGACGGGCTGCAACCCATGGGGTTGCAAAAAGTCAGACATGACTGAGCAACTATCACACACACACACATTACAAAATATTGACTTTATTCCACATGTTTTCAAATACATCCTTGTAGCCTATTTCATACCCAATAGTTTGTACCTTCCACCTTGACACTTTGAAGATATCTGGTCAGGTATTTTTGTAGAAGACCTTTGGCTTGGGTTTGACTCATGTTTTCTCATGACTATACAGAGGTTAAGGATTGGGAAGACTACCATGAAGTGATGTGTTAGTTTCATCATGAAATGTCAGCAGGCACAGGATGGGCTTCCCTGGTGGCTCAGAGGTTAAAGCATCTGCCCGAAGTGCGGGAGACCTGGGTTTGATCCCTGGGTTGGAAAGATCCCCTGGAGAAGGAAATGGCAACCCACTCCAGTATTCTTGCCTGCAGACTGCAGAATCCCATGGACAGAGGAGCCTGGCAGGCTACAGTCCACGAGGTCGCAAAGAGTCGGACACGACTGAGTGACTTTAACCGTGGTCACTTGTTTTAGGTGATGACTGCCAGGTTTTTGTTTTTTTTCACTGCAAGTCATTGCTTTTCCTTTTGTAATTAATTAATATCTAGGGTTGGGGGGTTTCCTTGATGTTTTGACTGAAGACATCATCCAGACCTTTTTTGTTTTCTCTTGAAAATAGTCTTGTTGCTAGCAAAGAGTCATTGAATAGTCAAAAATATCATATCATAGGCCTAGAAATGAGATTATGTTTACACAAATACATCCAAATATAAGGTCTATGTGTCTATCCTGTAAATGAATATTCTACTAAAGGCTTCAAACTCATAATTTTCAGGGAAAAAGAGAATAACAAGAGAGACAAATGAAGGATACTTTTTGATGAGTGGAGCATACACACAGGGTATAACAAACCCATTGATTACTGTGCCATTTGGTTTAGGGAATAAATAACTACTTCTAAAGCTGGAAGCACAAATACTACCAAATTTGCATCTGTAATAGGTATGAAAGGTACTTTTTCAGGGGCTTCCCTAAAAGCGATGACTATCCCATTTTAATGACAATTTATCGCTTAGCTAAAGCACTGATCTTCATGAGTGACATAACTGGGGAGTAAATTACATGGGAAATATTTCTCTGAAAAACTCTAGGATGGTACACTGACCTTAGAGGTGGGTATAAAGATAAGATAGTTGGTTAATTAGTTGGCTGTGAACACATACCAAAGAAATTCAAAGGAGAACAGGCATAGGATTCCTGTTTTGTCTGTGGTTAGCAGAACAAAGTTTGCTGTGCATAAAGATATGACAGAACTTTGCCATGATGGATAATAACCAGATTACAGAGAAACATAAAATAATCTTACAAAATGCTGGTTCACAAATATGGCTAATATTACCAAATTTAATTATGATAAATATCCTACTTGACAAAAAAGCCTACAGAAAATATTAACAGTGGTCATCCCCTAGGGAAACGGTTTGTCTTTTACTTTTTTTGTTTACAGTTCTGTACTATTGGACTTTATTGACCATGATTGGGTACTACTTTTAAATTGAAAAATAAATCCTTTTTCTAGTAAATACCTAAGTAAAGCCTTAGGTAAAGTAAAGCCTCTAGTAAAGCTTTGCCCTAAGGTGAAATGAAGGGAAGAAAATAGTAAATTTGTCTCAATAGAGATTTGTTACTGAAGTATCTATGTTGTAGCTGCTGTTTAGTTGCTCAGTCATGTCTGACTCTTTGCAACCAGTGATGTGCAGCCTGCCAGGTTCCTCTGTCCATGGAATTTTCCAAGTGAGAATACTGAAGTGTGTTGCCATTTCCTTCTCCAAGGGATCTTTCCAGCCAAGGGATCAAACCTGCATCTCCTGTTTGGCAGATGGATTCTTTACCACTGAGCCACCTGGGAAGCAGGAACTATCCATAGAAGGTTGTTAAAAGGTCATTATTCTACAAGAACTTGACAAGGATATTCTAAGTTTCTATAACTCAGTGGATGCTGGAGCAGGTATTAATAGTTGGTTGGATGTTTAATCACTACATTGATATTTCTCATTTAGAAGCAGTTTATAATGAACAAAGCAAAGATTGAGAAGACTTTGAGGGGAGGGGATGGTTCTTTAGCTTTTGCATCTTTTTCAGTTCTGCTCCCACTTTTAAAATTAGGGAAAGGGGGCCAAGATAAAAAACTACATTTCTGTTCTGAAAGTCACTCAATCATGTCTGACTCTCTGGGATCCCACGGACTATACAGTTCATGGAATTCTCCAGGCCAGAATACTGGAGTGGGGAGTGGATCCCTTCTCCAGTGGATCTTCCTGGCCCAGGAATCAAACTGGGGTCTCCTGGTCTCTTTACCAGTTGAGCTACCTCTGAGAAAAGAATTAAAGAATTCATTGACAGGCGTGATATTCACTGAAAGGTTGAATGTTGTTTTTTACAAAATCATTTGGTATATAGTAAACCGAAGGACCTATTCATGAAAGAGCCAAAGGAGAAATTGCCTTAAAAAGTATAGATACTGAATAAAGGGAATCAGTGAAGTTTACTCAGTCCTCCCCTAAAAGCCAGGATGCCAATTCCTGTTCAAAGAATTTTCTTACCCTCCAAAACCTGGCCTGCTCTTTCCCCAGCCCCCACTTACTGAGAAAAGGCCTGTATTCCTTCCCGATTTCCAAGTGAGACTTTCAGTGTGTACCTCCACAAGTAACACAGAATCTTGGCAAATTACATGGTAGGTAAACATAGGAACAGGAAACAGAATAAGTAAACATGAACAGGACACAGCTCTCTTGCAAAAAAAAAAAACAACTTAAGCCAACATTTAACAAACGTTACCGCCTGATGAAGCACATTTATCGATTCTTCGCAAACATTTTAATACAAGATTACCACACAATGTTATGGTTCCAGACATTTATTCATTTTTACTTTGGCATTTGAGTTGCTTTTTTAAAAATTCCATTTTAACGTGCCCTTAGATAATTTTATAACAATGTTTTGAATAAAGAAAAGGCTGCTGCATTAAGTGTATCAATAGTAAACTGAGTCAGCTTTGAAAAGATACTCCGGTTTTGTTGGTATGTTGAAGGAAAATGTGCTTGTATAAACCTGTTACACAATTAATTAATAGGTAAAATAGTGCTTGCTTCTGATTTCTTAGAGCTCTTTTGTTTTCTTGGCCATCAACCTTACTCTGGTTTGAAACAGGGTCTGCTCCGCAGATAACGATGCGTGTGGTGGTACCGAAAGAAAAAGAAAACTAATTCTAGAAATGCCTCGGGAAAAACTTTCAATGATTTTTGTGCAACCGCTGAGGGTTGTTGCTTTTTGCTCCGAAGTCTCTCACACCAGGTGCTCCTCTTTTCCACTCCAGTACCTGGAGAAGCCCTATCGGGATTCCACCTGTCTACCTTTTCCCCTCCAGCATCCGAAGTTTCCCTTTTTGAAAGCGTAGGCAGCCTTCCTCCGCGAGTGGATTCCTCACCTGGCTTTTCCCGGCGGCCGGGCTCCACGTGACCTCCCCTGACACCTGTGCAGCCACCGGCTCACAGCGCCCCCCATCCCCTCCGCCAGGTACGGACAGGGCCTGGCGCTCCCTCCCACAGCAGGTCACGGTCCGGGTGCGAGCCTCGCTCGGGCCGGCAGGGGAGGGGCTGAGCCACGGCCCCGGCAGCCGCTGGAGCCCTTGCAACGGGATTATCACATGACTCGACGGCGGCGGTAGCCGTGGCAGCAGCCGTGCCGGCTCCGCGGGCTCGCTGGGTGGGCTCAGTTCCGCTCACGCAGGAGTCGAGCGCTGCGGGCAGGGAACGGACCTGCTGCAAGCTGCAGCCTCGCAGCCGCTCCCGGAGCGCTCGGCGTCTCCCCCGGCTGGGCCGGGGGCCCGCTCCATGCCGCTCGGTTGCGGAAGTGTAGCCGGGGGAGGCGGCGGCGGCACGGAGCGCGGGAGGCCGGGGCTCGGCCCCCTGCAGCATTAGGCTCCGGGAGCCGCGCGGCGCGCCCCGCGGCCCGGCTGCCCGTGCGCCCGGCGCCCGCCGCAGCCTGCATGCCCCGCGCTGCGCCTCGCCCGGCCCCCGCCGCCGCCGCCGACCCCTGCTCGCACCGCTGCTGCCGGGCGCCGGAGTAATATGCTCACTCGAGTGAAATCTGCCGTGGCCAATTTCATGGGCGGCATCATGGCTGGCAGCTCAGGCTCCGAGCACGGCAGCGGCGGCTGCGGAGGCTCGGACCTGCCCCTGCGCTTCCCCTACGGGCGACCCGAGTTCCTGGGGCTGTCTCAGGACGAGGTGGAGTGCAGCGCCGACCACATCGCCCGCCCTATCCTCATCCTCAAGGAGACCCGGCGGCTGCCCTGGGCCACTGGCTACGCAGAGTGAGTGCAGCGACACCGGCGGCGCCCCTTCCCCGCAAGGTTCCAGCTCTCCTCTCTCCTTGTTCCTTGGCCCCAGGGCCCTCCGCTGGCTGCCGGCGTCCAGGCCGCGGAGGGCACCTCTTAACTTATGTTGGCCATTCCTCTCTTCTCCTCCCCTTTCCCCCAGCCCCAAGGACGCGGCGTCTCCAGCCCGGGTTTGGGTGGTAGATGGGTGGTGGGTGGCAGCGCTGGACCGTGGGAAAGCTAAGGCTGGACGCCGCTGTGAATCTGAAGGCTGTGTCACTTGGAAGAAAGTGCGTGGAACAGCCCTGCTGAAGTTTGAAACACAGCAGGGAAATCTGGTGTCTGTGTGCCCATCCCCCCAAATCTTTGTGCCTCCGCGTGAAGTTTGTGGGGTAGAGCTTGGAGAGAGTGTCACTGCGCCGGGGATTGGGGCTTTGGGGGCGGTTGTCCCGGCGGCCGCGGTCCGGCGCTGGGTTGCACAGCTCAGAAGGTCTCAGCTTCTCAGGCTTTAGCCTAAAAGCTCCTTGGCTTCTCTTTTTGTGGGTGGGAAAACCCTGTGCCTTTAGTGACTGACTGCCAATACTGTTTCCCCCAGTCCTTGGGGAGGGGGCAACTTCTTCCAGGTGTCTAATGATAGCATTTTGGTAATCAGCTTTGGCGATTAAGTGAGAGGTTGAGTGATTTACTATTTCAAGAACCGACTGAGTTACGTTGACGACCTGGAGTGGAACTGGGAAAGGAGAGAGGAAGGATTCTAATGGCCTCCCCACCCCCAACTCTACAGCTGTTCCATTGAGCGTCTTATGAATGGTAGGATATGGACTGTTCATTTCCCCTATACAGCGTCATAAAACTGGGAAATTCGGAAGGTAGAATTTAGGAGACCAGAGTTTCGGGATTAATAATGACTCGGTGGGCGCAAAAGTGCACGCGAAACCTTGCCTGGCACACCTGCCCCTTTTCCTTTAACTCCATCCGCTCTATAATCTTGGCCCTCCCCCGTCGGTGCACAGCCTCGCCCGCTGATTGGTTCATCGGGGGCACCAA
This sequence comes from Redunca redunca, assembly GCA_006410935.1. Classification (NCBI taxonomy): domain Eukaryota; kingdom Metazoa; phylum Chordata; class Mammalia; order Artiodactyla; family Bovidae; genus Redunca; species Redunca redunca. The sequence goes on along the minus strand of SJYQ01094235.1, from coordinate 61,992 downwards.
TCGGCTCTCCCGAAGCCGGGCGCTTTGATGCTGACCCTGTTCTGGTGGCCCGGATAGCCCGGAGCAGGCTTGATCCCTGACGCTCCGGGTTCCGGGGTGACAGTTTGCAAGACGCTTTTCTGAGAACTCCGAATTCTGTTTTCCTTCCCCTTTCATCATACAGTTGTTTCCCCTCGTGCTGAAATAAAAAATATGTATAAATGGCGGTATGTGACTACAGGGTGAAAAATAGGAAACAGGTAAGAGTGATGAGTGCTAAAACAATACAAATTAACACATAATAAAGGGCAGGCGTGGTAGAGAGCGTTGGGGTGAGGGAGGTACAAAATATTATTATACCTTTCAGGAGAAAACTAAAGCAAAAACACTTGTGTGGTTAAAAAGTGCCTTCCAAAGCGGCAAGTACTATTTCCTGACTAAAATACCACCTCGGATTCCGCCAAACCCTCCATCTTGCTTGGAAGATCATCTGGACTTTTGCAAGGCAAAAATCAACTCGGAGCAAAGTTTGTCCTACAGTTCTGTAAAAGGGGCGCTGTGCCTGTCAGAATGTGTAGGGACCCATTGTCACTCCAGTGGGTTCACCAGAACCATGGCACTTAGGTCTGAAGGGCAGAGAGATAAGCAGGTAAGTGGTGAGAAAGTTATGAGAGCTAGGAAGAAAGATGTTAAAACACAGTGTGGAAGCTACTTGGACACAGTTAAAGGAGTACCTCAGATAGCAAGAAGGAAGGGGAAGGGGGGAAAAACGATCAGTTTGAAAACTGTGGCAAGCAGATGATGTGCAAAGGGCTATACAGACTAGGGAATTTGAAATGAGACCCGTGGGAGGAGTTGTACCTCCTCCTACCTGGGCCTCAGTTTCCTTATCTCAAAGAAGCTGATCTTTTCCTTGACTAGAACATAAGGGAGGTTTAGTTGGAAGTTTAGAAAGTCCACTGTAAAATGTTTAGTTTTTAAAGCTAGTTACGAAATTAATTTATACTTGTGAATTCAAGCAAAGACCTGTATACAGATGTAAGCCACTCCCCACCCCCATCTACCCAGATAATTCTGTGTTTGAGTAGTGGTACCTGCCTTTGTAGACTTAATTGGAGACACCTATAAATAAATATCCTGCTCTTCTTTTTCCTTTCTCTAATAGACTGAAGATAAGCATGTTATTCTGTAGTTTCACAAAAGACTATGTCATGGACTTTATTCCAAGAAAATAATATAGAATTACCTCATTTTTTGGAAATGAATAGTATGTATACATTCATGAAATGTATACATACTATACATTTCAAAAGAACATACTATACATTTCATGAATGTATACCTATTATACATGTCAAAAGTAACTAGCATAATGCTTACTGTTTAGTGATTGTACTGTTTCCAGGTTTGTATCATATCCTTTGATTCTCACAACAATCCTGTGAGGTAGGTACTAATATTTCCATCTTATAGATAAGGATACAGACACACTGAATGGTTAAGCAACTTGTCCAGAGTCTTACCACCTTAACAGAGCCTATATTTGCACTTAAGCGGTTTGACTGCAGAGCCCATAACACCAAACTACCTCCCTGCTCCATGGACTGTAGCTCACCAGATTCCTCTGTTCATGGAATTTTCCAGGCAAAGATACTGGAGTGGATTGCCATTCCCTTCTCCAGGGGATCTTCCCAATCCAGAAATCTAACCCAGGTCTCCTGCATTGCAGGCAGATTCTTAACCATCTGAGCCACCAAGGAAGCCCAAACTACCTCCCTCCAGTGTGTTAGACTATGGCACATTCATCTGTATCCCGGATTAACCACTGACATTGTCTTGCCACTTCCCTTGTGATGAACTACTTCCTCAAACCTTGAACTGTACTTTATCTTCCTGCGACAATACATCCCGAATGATGAAAATGGTTGAAATAGAGAAGGCGAGAGAAAGACAAGTAGGAACTGTGGTTATGGTCAGAGGTGGCTGCCAGTAATACTGCTCAGGATCTACTGAAAGGAGGAATTATCTTTGTTTTAGAAGGTACCAGAGAGAGAACTGGTAAGAAGATTGCTCAGAGTGGGGATCAGAGGGGTGTGAGGCACAGCCTGAATCACAGGTGGTTTGCTTACCTTTCTAGAAAGTGAGCTACTTTGTAAGCCTTCCTGAGGAGGAGGAATTGACATCACTTGGTAACTGAGGAGTTAGAGGAGAGTTGAACTCTAGTGTTGAACTTTCATATGGTAGAGAAAAGAATAAAAGGAGAAATGGTCTAGTTTTTGCAGTTTACTATTAATCCTTTTCAAAAGGAGTTGCTCTATAGGTTATGTTGTTGTTTAGTCACTAAGTTGTGTACAACTTCTTGCAGCCCCATGGACTGTAGGCCACCAAACTCCTTTGTCCATGGGATTTCCCAGGCAAGAATAGTGGAGTGAGTTGCCATTTCCTTCTCCAGGGTATCTTCCCAACCCAGGGATTTCCTGCGTCAGCAGGCTGATTCTTTACTGCTGAGCCACCAAGGAAGCCCCTCCATAGGTTATAGAACTAGAGAATTAGCCTAAGTGATCCCTGCAAGATTTGGGGATCTAGAAACAGAAAACCCTCTTTTATTCAGTATTTATTGGCATTGTGCTACATGGAATTTCCTGGCTCCTCAGAAAGCCTCCTATTGTGGTTGAAGGGCTGTCTGCTAGGCTATAAAACATTACAGTTACAGACAGTAATCACCGAGTTAAAATCTTTACGAAAACATGGATTAGCAAGTTTTATTTTTTAGTTTGGTATTAAATTACGGACTTAGCCTGTTAGACCAGCTCAGAGAGAACCATGGGAAGCAATGGTATGACCCAGAGACCTCATAGGGCAGCTGCCTCCTTTCTTTCTCCATAAGTTTAGATACTACCCAAGTGCTACAAGCACTTGGAAATGGGTTCAGTTTTTTAATGGATTAGGACTGCTTTTTGACTTTCCTTCCCTTTGATCTGTTTGCTCAGCCTCTTTCCCACTGATGGTCAGTTGGACATAGAGATCCAAGTGAATGTGGAGTTTGTGCCTAAAACTACAGTAGTAGATAATGCCAGAGAATGTGCAGTGTTCTATGAAACCATCATATTCAAGTTTTATCAGCGATAGATTTCTTTGCTTGCACAGGAAGAATAAATCAGTTATAGCATCATTTTACTTAGATTATAGCTGTAACTATGCAATTTTTTCCCAATTATTTTTCTTACAAAACTGCCCCAGACATGGGTATTTAAAGAAAGCTACTTTGAGAGCTTCTGTTAAATGTACATTTATAAGTTCTTTTTGTCTCATGAAGGTAGTGAAAATGTTAATGAAATAACCTTATTTAAATCCAGCAAACAGCCCACAAATATTTGGATTTAGTTTGGAATCTGTAGGCTGTTCCATCTCCCATGTCACTGGCCCTAATTAGCAATTACAAATAAATCACATTAGTTGGCTGTGTAGTGGTGATGACAGAGAAACCACTATTTCTCCCTGGCCCCAAAGCTCAGAAATCCCCTGGCCTTTGTTTTTCCCTTCTGAGCTCTGTTACACTCACCCCTCTTATACCTGGTAGCAGAGCTCCTCCCTGGGAACTTCCTCTTTGACTTGTAATTGAAAAAACTTGAGGTTCTCTACTTCTTGTTGGATAAGGGGGGAAAATGAATGCGGTGTACTATTTTATCGGGGGTGGGGGGGAGATTCACTTAACAGAGCTCTCCTTAGCAGTTTTCTGAAGACCAGTGCAAAGTAGTCTAAAATATTTCACCTACCTTTCCACTAACCTGCCGAAAGTGTTAATTTCCTACTTTAAAGCCGCTGGCTAAGCGCTCTTCCGTTTTTCAGATTATAATGAAGTCATTCCTTCTGGGGTGGAGCTCCTGGGCTGTTCCTTTTCTTAGAAAAATGGCTCCACGTCATCAATGACTAGTAAGGCGCCAGACAGAAGATTTAATTCTTGTGAGATACTGTGTTTACCCTGTGTTTCAGCCCCAGTTAGATAGACATCATCTCTGATTTTGCTCCCCCACACAGCGCTTCCTTGATATAGTTGCATCAGTGTGCTATGCGTAGTGGGTCAGTCATGCCCTACTCTTTGTGACCCCATGGACCATAGCCCTCAAGTCTCCTCTGTCCATGGGGATTCTCCAGGCAAGAATACTGAAGTTGACTGCCATGCCCTCCTCCAGGGGATCTTTCCCAACCCAGGGATCGAACCGGGTCTCCCGCATTGCAGGCAGGCTCTTTACTGTCTGAGCCTCCGGGGAAGCCCAGTTACATCAATATTGGCTGATAATTTAAAGCTGACTACATAATAGAATTGACTTCTAAAAATATGTTATTCTAGACAGTTTTAAAAATTAACATATAATTGACATATACTGACTTCAAATGTACAACATAATGATTCAATACCTGCATGTACTGTGAAATGATCACCCATTGTTTTCGGCCATTGTGAGATAGTCAACAGCCATCACCAACTCTCAGATAAAATTTTTTTCTTGTAGTGCAAACTTTTAGTAGCTTTAAAATATACAGTACAGTGTTATTGACTATAGTCACCATGCTGTACATTACATTCCCAGGACTTATTTTATAACTGGAAGTTTGTGCAATTTGACCAACTTCATGTCAGGCCCTGTCTGTGGCAGCCATCAGTCTGTTCTCTATGAGTTTGGTTGTTTCTTCTAAGATTCTAAATATTAGTGAGATCATATGGTGTTTGTCTTTCTCTGAATTATTGCATTTAATGTAAGGCACTAAGGTCCATTCATGTTGCAAATGGTAGGATATCCTTCTTTTTATGGCTGAGTAATATTCCATTTTAAATATATATATCTTTTATATATATATCATATTTTCTTCATTCATTCATCTATCAGTTGACACTTAGGTTGTTTCTTGGCTGCTATCAATAATGGTGCAATGAACTTGGAAATGCAGATACCTTTTTGAGTTAGCATTTTGTTTCTTTCAGATAAATACCTACAAGTGAAGTTGCTAGATCATATAATAGTTCTATTTTTAATTTTTTGAGAGACCTCTCTACTGTTTTACATATTGATCTCAATAATTTACCTTCCCATGAATAGTGCACAAACGTTCCCTTTTTTCCACATCATTATCAGCACTTGTTATTTCTCATTTTTTTGGTAATAGCCATTCTCAGAGGCGTGAGATGGTATTTTATTGTGGTTTTGATTTGCATTTCACTCATGATGAGTGATACTGAACATTTTCTCATGTACCTGTTGGCCACGTGTATATCTTTGGCAAAAGGTATCTTCTATTCATTTTAAAAATTAAGGATTTTGGGGGTTTTTTTTGTTTGTTTTGCTATTGGGTTGTATGAGTTCTTTATATATTTTGGATATAAACTCCTTATCAGATACATGATTTGCAAATATTTTCTCCCATTCACTAGATTTTTTATCTTACTAATGGCTTCCTTTGTTGTGCAGAAGCTTTGAGTTTGATGTAGCCTGTTTTGTTTATTTTTACTTTTGTTACCTTTGCTTTTGATGTCAAATCCAAAAAAATCATTACCAAGATCAATGTCAAGATTAGTGCCTATGTTTTCTTCTAGGAATTTTCAAATCTTACATTCAAGTCTTTAATCCATCTTATGTTAATTTCATATATGATGTAAGATAGTAATCTTTTTCTTTCACCTGTGTTGTCCATTTCCCCCAACACCAGTTATTGAAGAGGCTGACCTTTCCCCATGGTGTATTCTTGGTTGTTTTGTCCTAAACTGATTAACCATATAGTTGTAAGTCTGTTTCTGGACTCTCTGCTCTGTTCCATTGATCTGTGTGTCTGTTTTCATGCCAGTACCCTACTGTTTGTATTACTATCACCTTAGTTTTAAATTTGGAAGTGTGATGCCTCCAGTTTTGTTCTTGTTCAAGATTTCTTGGTTATTTGAGGTCTTTTGTGGTTCTGTACAAATTTTAGGATGGTTTGTTCTATTTCTGTGAAAGTTGCCATTGTAATTTTTATAAGAATTGCATTGAATCTATAGATTGCTTTGGGTAGTGTGGACATTTTAACAAAATTCTTTCAACTTATAGAATATCTTTTCATCAACTTGTATTTTCTTCAACTTAGTTTATTAGTGTCTTATAGTTTTCAGTGTATAGGTCTTCCACATCCATAGTTAAATTTATTCTTAGGTATTTTTTTGATGCAATTGTAAATGGAATTGTTTTCTTAATTAAAACATTTTAAAAATAAGTTAATTTAAGAATTGCCTTTATGATTTTCTCTGATTTGCCTAATTTTAACAGATGACTGATAATTTTTCCCTTGAATTTATGAGATTTTCCCTCAGGAAATAAATAACATTCAGCTGCTTCCTTTATTTTTCTTATCCAGTCAATAAAATCATTGCATTCCTATGCTGGGTCCATAATTATGACATAGTCATCATCCTGAAGAGAAGTTTATGGCATAGTTGTTCCCCCTTTAGAGTTATTCTCTGAAACTAAGTTGAAATGAAATCATGTATTAAGATTATAAGAGACCAAAACTGGGGGTGAGTGAAATTGTTTGTTTTGTTTTGAATGTCTTAATGCTTCTGGGAAATTTCAAACCTCAGTATTTGGAGCATTAAGGTCACACTAGGGAAGCAAATTTTTCTTTTCAGCAAGTATTATGATGAGGTTCCAAGTTCTCTGTACCTGAAGGTCCCAAGACCTTTATACATACCTATACAAAGGTATGATCAAGGAAGGAATTATCCTGGCACTTAACATGGTAAGAAAGACTTTATTCAAGACTGTTGGCAGTAGGGACATTGTAATGGGGAGAGAGATAAGATTAAACTCCCAGTACAGTAAAGACAGCTGGAAATTTATAACCAAAGAATGGAGCAATGAGGTCAGTAGATGGAAAATTACTAAGAGGAAACATCAAGGGTAGGGGGATTCTTGCTGAAGGTCAAGACAGGAGATGAGGACATTGATCGGAAATCAAGGGTGACCAGATTTGAGTGCTAAGTGAGGACATAAAAAGCCAAATTTCTTATCTACTGTACTAAACCTTTTGTGAAATAAAGGATATTTTGAACCAGAAATATAGAGACATACACTCTCAGAAAGAAAAAAAAGTTTTTAGTTTCTTTGAAAATGTTATGCTCCTATTTTTCTCCTTTTTCACAGACTCAAAACCATGTATTTTACTTGTTCTGGAGGATTCCCAAGGTCCTTTCCAGTTTTAAACTTTGTGAGTTCCTGGGGTTAGGCTGAGAACCAGTCTTCCCTTCCAGACTGAGGTTTTTCCCATGGGACCTGCTGTCTCCTTCACTGTAATTTTAATTTTGAACAATTTTCCTCCAGCATTGTTATGAAAAATTTCAAACATCTGGAAAACTTGAAACCATTGTATACTTAGCACACATATGCCCACCATCTAGATTCCAAAATACCCATTTTGCTATATTTGCTTAATCATTTGTCTATCCATCAGCCCATTCTTGTTCTATATATATATTTTTAATTCTTTTTTTTGTTTTGGTTGATGCACATGGCTTTCTCTAGTTGTGGTGAGCAGGGGCTTCTCACTGCAGTAGCATCTCCTGTTGCGGAGCACAGGCTGTATGGTGCATGGGCTTCAGGAGTTGCAGCACTCAGGCTCAGCAGTTGGATCTCAGAGGCTCTCGGGCAGGCGGCTTCATAGTTGGGGCCCGCAGGCTCAGTAGTTGTTGCTTACAGGCCCTAGAGTGTGGGCTCAGTAATTGTGGTTTGTGGGCTTTGGTTGCTCCAAGGCGTGTGGAATCTTCCCAGACCAGGGATTGAACTCCAGTCACCTGTGTTGGCAGGCAGGTTCTTATCCACTGCACCACCAGGGAAGTCCCATTCTTATTATCTTTAAGTGTATATCTCCTTTAGTCCAGTGGCTTTGATTCATGCTATTAAGTTATTTTCCACAGTAAATTAAAAGATAGGTTTGAGTAGCTTTGACTTTCTCAGTGGAGAAAACCACCAAACCATCAGGTCCTCATCCATGTGAGGCGGGGGAGACACCAGACTGAACTTCTGCGTTGGCGTCAAAATACTCACTTAATCCATACACTTTCCATAGTTTAATACTCACCCAAAAGAGAGTTTTACATGGGGTCCAATTGAAAAGCAGAAATAGATGACACATCTCCTTGATGTGCTCTTGTTCAATTAAATCAATAGGAAAAATTTGTTTAAAACTTGAGGCACTCCTCTTTTCAGCTGGTAGCCAGGCAGGTGAATATTATCGGAGGAGCGCACTGTTCAGAAACATTTCAGAATCTGTTGCCTGAAAAGTGCTTCTGAATAAGAAAGACTCCATTGAGCTATGTTTACCTTACTTCTGAAGTGGATGTAATCCACTAGCAAGCTTAGGGAAATTAAAGTACCTGCTTAATTGCTCTTTTTCTGGTGTGGAATGTGAATCCATGGCGCTTTCTTTGTTATACTATTTCTGACTTAGTTTTTTTCTGAATGACTGTAAAATTTAATTTTTTTTCTATGTTATTTATGAGAAAAAGTATTACTACTAAGTTGCATTTGTAGAGGTCTGTATGACCCCATAGACTGTAGCCTGCCAGGCTCCTCTATCCATGGAATTTTCTAGGCAAGAATACTGGAGTGGGTTGCCATTGCCTCCTTCAGGGGATCTTCCCAACCTAGGGATCGAACCCCAGTCTTCTGCACTGCAAGCAGATTCCTTACTTGCTGAGCCATCAGGGAAGCCCCATATAGGCCCTGCCATGTATATTTAAATATAAGCACTTGTTATCCATTTTAATAAAAGGAGAATAAGCCCCAGAGAGAACTTATGTTACTTTAGAATCTCATGCATTCCCATGGTCCTAGAGACCATGGCTGAATCATTGAACCTGACCATTCGTTGTGTGAAATTATTCATTTATGGACATCATATTCTCATAAATAAAATGCCACAGAAGAGAGTATAATATATTTTATTATTCAGAGGAAACACCTCTAATCTCTAGGTGACTTAAAATTCATTAAGGACATATCAATTAGCACATCAAATTTTATATGAAAGGATGAGTTTCAAAGCTTTTAAAAATAGTTCTGTTGAGTATAATACACTTTAAAAAAAATTAACTTTCATAATATATGTGCATTTCCTATGTTTAAAAGTCCAGACATTTTCAAAATTACCATGGTTTCCTAACTTCAGTTAGCCGCCCCCCCCACCACCTCATTTTATTGTTTTTGGAAACCCTGTAAGTCTTAAAACCACTTAATAGTTCTTTCTCATAGTTCATGAAAGTCTATTCATTTTACCTAGTGGTGTTTTTCTAAAGTGAATAAATAGATTATGTGTTTTACTATTAACAGCTACTTAAACATGAGGAAGTAAACAAATTTTGAATACTGGGGCTCAAATCCTGAGTCAGGTTTGATGAGACAGTCCCTTTTAACATTTATTTGAGTACTGTTGTGCTCAGTTTTGTCCCACACTTTGCTGCCCCATGAACTGTGCCCCGCCAGGCTCCTCTGTCCATGGTATTCTCCAGGCAGGATACTGGAGTGGGTAGCCACTCCCTTCTCCAGAGGGTCTCCCCGACTCCGGGATCAAACCCAGGTCTGCAGCCTTGGCAGACAGGTTCTTTACCACTGAGCCACCTGTGCAGGAGATGCAGGTTCAGTTCCCCGGGAGAAGGGCATGGCTGCCCACTCCAGTATTCTTGCCTGGAGAATTCCATGGACAGAGGAGCCTTGCGGGCTGAAGTCCGTCGGGTGGCAAAGAGTCAGACATGACTGATCATGGGCATACACTGGGAATTCTGTTACGTAAAGTTCTTAGTTTTTACTTAAGCACAATCAAGTTTGAATGGAACTTTGGGGGTCAGTGAGGCCAGCTGCGTGGGCTCCTGCAGGGCCATCTTGGGGAATTCGTGCCTTGGTATCTTGGACTAGTCAGGTCTCATGGAGCCATGCTAGCTGGCTGGGCCGTGTAATGAATGTTGCAGGGCTCTAGGCCAGCAGAGAGTTCAATTATTTGCCAAGCTGAGAGGACCAAAATGATTTGTGCACTCTGTCGTCCTTTCAGAGAGCTGACAAATAGACATTTAAGCTATTGAAAACTGGTGCATCTTTACCAGGTAAGCTTTTTCATATAAGCATAACGGGGAGAATATCTCAGATGAAACATTGATTTTTTAAATGAAAGTGCTGTGCATTGTTGAAAGACTATATTTAAGTAGTCTGCCACAAGGTACTAAATAATCATTCTTTGCCTTTTTGAAAAGGCAAACATTGACAAGTTATATTTAGAACACAAAACTGGCAAAAATAAAAGATAGAAAATAAATGCTTAGCAGGAAACAGATTTTTAGGTATGAGAAATATGAATAGTTCATAGGAAGATGTGAGGGGATGGAGGGAACCAAATCGGTATTACTACAGAAAGAACTATTAAGCAGGGAGTTTTGTTTTGTTATTGTTTGTTTGGGGCCTCAGCCCACCACTTTCAGGATCTTATTCCCTGACTAGGGATCAAACCTAGTCTCCCTGCGGTGTAAGCACTGAGTCTTAACCCCTGAACCACCAGGGGAGCCCATTGTTTTCTTCTTTTTGGTTTTTATAAGAGGAAATAGCCACAGTATTTTGTTGCAAATAAATAGCCTGTGAGAATGAACTCTAAAATATATGTTTGGAAAAACTGAGCAATTTTTTCAGCCCTTTGGGACAGCTTTTACCCTGTAAAGTAGGGTTTAGAACAGAGCCAAAGAGCCAGATTAGATGGGCTCTTGGCACCCTGCCCTGTGATTACTAATAATGGGGCCATGCATGCTGCCTGGTTGTTAGAACCAGGTGTCCAGAGTTGGGCTGGTGATTCAGCGCAGCAGCAAATGGGAAGAAAAGAAGAACTGGCAACTCCGACTATAGCAGCTGGTGCTTATTTTGTTAAACCATCTAGGTGCTCAGATGGGGATTGCAGGGGCCTATTGTTGAACCCCTGCCCCGCCTCCTCTCTCAGTGGCCCCTGGTCATCAGGTCGGTACTGACAGTGCCACTTGGCCACACTGTCCCGTTCCCACCTCGAATACCATCTGAAGCCCTGCCCACTGCCTTGCCATCTTCTGGGGCACCAAGGGGTGTCGGTCTCTGGGGGCCGCTGAAGGTTGCTTCCAGTCTTGGTTCCCAACCTGCTCGCTATTACAGACTCTTTTATTTATTTTCTTGGATGGATCCCTCGTGGAAGATTTTACCCAGCAAGCTGTATAAAATAAGTATTGCTGCCCCTTGACATTTTTTTAACCAGGCGCAATATTTTCTAATCAGTAGGAAGGGTGGGTATGGTGATGATTGCAATGAAATGCTAGCATTTAAGTCAAACTCAGAGGATTATCCATTGTTTTATTACTGTATGAGTCCAGAACCTATTTTTCATTAGCTTTTTCCTCTTCGATGTAAAATAGCTTACGTCTCTTACTGCTTCCTTCCCTGATGATTTTAATTTTTTTAATGTGGACAGTTTTTTTGAAGTCTTTATTGAATTTGTTTCAGTGTTGCTTGTTTTATGTTTTGGTGTTTTGGCCATCAGGCATGTGGAATCTTGGTTCCCTGACCAGGAACTGAGCCCGCACCCCCTGTATTAGAAGGTGAAGTCTTAACCCCTGGACCGCCAGGAAAGTGCCCCCTTCCCTGATTCTTAAGAAGCCTGGACCGCGCTGGAACTCTGCTGACAGGCTTGGCTTTTGTGTCTCTGGGTTTTCAGCTCATATTCATGTTGAGGTTATTTTGTTTGGGACTCACATGTGTAGCACATTACTTCAAAGTCCCCGACATCCTTTTCCTTGTTGAAAAACGATGTTTTAATAGTTTTATTTTCTTGGATCACAAAGTGCTACAAGCTACCTGAAAAGTGTGATACTTGTCAGCTGTAAATTTAATTAAACTCCTGCTGAGAATATTTTTATTTTCTAACAGAATTTTGACCCTTGGGCAAAAGTTGATCTTGAAAGAGTTTCTATCATCCCCTGACTGTGGGTGAGAAGAACTTAAAAACATCTTTAGATGGCTTCTGACCTGCCAAGGTGGTGAAAGGCATTCATCAGTCAGGAACATAGAATTAATATTTTTATAATGATATACTTTTTTCTCTTATTGCAGAATTGATAGGTGTTCATTGTAGGCAGTTTCAAAGTCTAAGTACTATGAAAAACATAAACATTACTTATAAATTCTATCACTTATAATTATCTTAACTGGTAATTTGTATCTCATTTATATTGGTTTACAAAATGGAGTAATTCTACATGCTGAGTAGTAGTTTTTTCACTTGACATGGGGTTACTGGAGTGCTATCTCCTCATGTCAATAAATATTGTACTCTGTTGTTTTTAACAGTTACATTGTATTCCATTTATGATTTTAACATACATTTTTCTCAGGTGGTAGCCAGTTATTTATTTCTTTATTTTAACTACTAAAACAGTCCTGGAATGAATAGCCTCATAGCTAAAACTTTGTTAAACCATACTTTTAAAAGTGGCATTTTCTTCTGGGGAAAGTGTTCAACTTGGACTTCTCCAGTATTTCTAGTGACTTCAGTAGTGTGAAAATATCAGCGTTCAGTGTGAATATTGCTTCATTGTTCATTGTCATTTCAGTGACGCTGAAATGTCATTTATGTCCTTTATTTTAAAGTACTTTACCAAAGTAATGTTTTTGTTGATCCAGACTTCTTTTTCAGATTTAGGATTAAATTATGAGGTTTAGAAAAGTGACCCTTAAGGACTAGTTTAAAACCCTACTCTGAAGAACTGCTCAATGCTTCTGTCTCCAGAGCTAAGGCACTCATTGGCTGTCATGCATGTGACGGATAAACGATGACATCTCTTGTTTTTAACTGTTCAACTTTTCGTGAATAATCTTGAGGGCATGGGCATCAACATTTTAATTTCTTTAATATTTAATACAGAGTGGTATACATTAATGCTCAAATATATAGACCGGAAATAGTGGGGACATAATCAGTAGAGTTATTTTAATGTCAAATGAAGCAAAGATCACCTTTGTTCTATAGGCTGATTTCAAATTATGAGCACAACACCTGGGAATATAACAGTTATCACAGTTATTTACAAATTTCAGACATGAATCTCTGAACATTAGTAGGTGTTTATTGGAGGCATTGCATTGTATTCCCTGCATCTGGACTGCCCTGTGAGGAAACAGGGAAAAGTACATCTAGCTTTCTGACTCTTAGCTGGAGGTAAGCAGTAAGAACAGATTCTTCTAGAAAAAGTAGATTCCTTGGTATATGAGTGGCAGGAAATGAAAGTCTGTTTGCATGGACACTGAATTTGGAAGCCCACTGAAGTTTCTGAACATTATCCATCCTTTCTCTGCTCTCTCATCTGCTCAGCCTTTTTTTTTCCTTTCCTTCATAGTTTATTTTGGGAGATGGAAGTACGGATTTGGTGTATTCATAATATTCCTATTCATTAACCCTTTCTCAGTGCACAAGCTAAAACATTATTGAATTAAGCACAATCTATTAATATGATTTAGTTCACCTATGGATTATTTGTGCTGAACTTACACTTTTTGTTTGATATGAAAACTCAGTCATATAAAGTAATCGGTCCATTTCCTCTGTCCAACTCCCACCCAATATCTTCTTATTTAAAGTTATGTGCGTATACACCAGTTAGAATAAAGAAATTTCTGTACTAAAATTTAGTTTCATTCAGTTCTACTCCTAAACTGTTATTGGTTCCCAAGTTGATCCTAAAGAGTTTTTGTTTTTGTCGGCTATCTCAGGATATCTCAGGCATATCTCAGAGGTAGTGTGGTCTTAGTTCCAAACCATTGCAATAAAGTGAATATCACCAATAAAATGAGTTACATAAATTTTTGGCTTTCCCCATGCATATAAAGTTTATGTTTGCACTATATTGTAGTCCACTGAGAATATAATACAGAATTATGCCTGAGAAAAATGGACACATCTTAGGTTAAAAAAAATTTTTAATTGTTAAAAAATGCTAACCATTTGTGAGTTGTAATCTTTTTTGCAGTAGTAGCATCAAAGATCATGATAGCTAATACAACAATAATGAAAAACACTGAAGTATTGCAAGAATTACCAAAATGTGACAGAGATATGAAGTGAGCAAATACTGTTAGGAAAAATGGCACCAATAGATTTGCTTGATTCAGGGTTTGCATTTCAATTTATTTTTTTGTTTTTGTTTTTTTAAAGGCAGTATCTCTGAGACAAGAAAATGGATACAATAAAATGGAGTATGCTTCCATAAATATATGTTATATTTACTGTATTTGGAAATAAAACTGAGAAATTTTTACAAATATTTATAAATTCAGTTAAACATAAACATGGAAACATTTTAAATAAAAAATACCGTTTTTTCAGAACAAAACCCAATTTAGTAAGAAGAAATACACTTGCAAGTCCATTTGACGGACTGCTCTATAACTCAGTCATCTCCGATTCTTTGTGACCCTATTGGCTATATAGCCCGCTAGGCTCTTCTATCTGTGGGATTCTCCAGGCAAGAATACTGGAGTGGGTTGCCATTTCCTTTCCCAGGAAATCTTCCCTACCCAGGGATCGAACCTTTGTCTCCTGTGCTTCAGGTGGACTTTTTACCCCTGCGCCATGAGGGAAGCATCTGTCTTACAGAAGGCAGCTGGGTTCTTATCTGCTTCTGCATTTAATCGGTTGTACTATCACACTCATGAGTAAACTCCACTCATATTCATAAGAGAATGAGAGTGAAAAAGGAAAGTAACGTCATAGCATTATGATGAAAATAATTTTGACCTCATGTATCCCTTGCAAGGGTCTTGGAGATCCCAGGGGTTCCAACCATACTTTGAAAACTGCCCATGTGGAGAATAAACAGCATAACTTTCTGTCTTTTTGAATGGCATTTTACAAATAGAAAACTATAGAGCACTTTTGAAAGTTCCAGTGAAATGTAGATCTTCCACTTCCAACGTGAATGTTTGTACTGATTCAGGACACTTCGTCACACTGTCTGTGGCCTTTGTTTCAGACAGTAGAGGACTTTGCTCCATGTGTCATTTGTTGAAGCTGTTTAAGACTATTAGACAATCGAGGGTGGTCAGGATTGCCCACCTTTAATAGACAATGAAAACAACAGGGGCCAGAATCTGCTAGGGTTAGGGCTAAAAGTACAAATCTTTGAGCAGTTTAGGTTTATGGCAATTCTGGGATTATTTAGTACTGGATTGTACTGGTTTTCCTTGTACCATTTATCATAGATTTGCTGTATGCTTCACATGGGCTAAGGCACAAAAGATACAGAGATTTTAGGAGGCTCACATTTTTTTTTTCCTGGTGGCTTAGATGGTAAAGAATCTGCCTGCAATGTGTGAGACCCGGCTTTGATACCTGGGTCAGGAAGATCCCCTGGAGATGGGAATGGCTACACACTCCAGTATTCTTGCCTGGAGAATCCCATGGACAGAGGAGCCTGGCAGGCTACACAGTTCCTGGGGTCACAAAGAGTCGGACATGACTGAGTGACTGACACACATTTTTGTTGGGAAGAAAAGATTAAAACCTAAGCTTAGTTTGACAGAGGAATAGCATGATGCTGGGGGTGTTGCATACCTTGAAGAAACAGCTTGAGGTCACCCTGGCTCATCTGCCCAGGTCATGGCCTCACAAGCTGGTTCACTTTTTAGTTCTCAGTTAAGACACTGCCTGAGTCCTTTCAAGCTTTGAAGTGCTGAGGGAATAAGAAGCATAACAGAGGTTGTGCACTGATAAGTTAATTTCTACTGACTTGTAAGGTACTTATATACAGTTCATAAAAGTTAATGCTTTTTCATTTATCTTGTTTGTATTATCATAAAATCTCTGGAGGTTCTGTTGGCTCATTTGCATGTTAGCAGAGGCAGTAGTAAGTTGAAAATCTAATTACATGTGATTTAATTAATGAAGGTGAAAGAAGAGAGTGGAAAAAGCTGGCTTAAAACTTAGCATTCAAAAAACTGAGATCATGGCTTCTGGTCCAATCACTTTTTATGGCAAACAGATGGGTCAAAAGAGTAAACAGTGTCAGACTTTATTTTCTGGGGCTCCAAAATCACTGCAGGTGGTGACTGCAACCATGAAATTAAAAGATGTGTGCTTCTTGGAAGAAAAGCTATGACAAACCTAGACAGCATATTAAAAAGCAGAGACAGCACTTTGCTATTGAAGGTCCATATAGTCAAAGCTATGGTCATGTATGGTCGTGAGAGTTGCACCCTAAAGAAGACTGAGCGCCAAAGAATGGTGCTTTTGAGTGGTGGTGCTAGAGAAGACTCTTGAGAATCCCTTGGACAGAGAGATCAAACCAATCAATCCTAAAGAAAATCAACCCTGAATATACATTGGAAGGACTGATGCTGAAGCTTCAATACTTTGGCTCTCAGGTGCAAAGAGCCAACTCTTTCAAAAAGACCAGATGCTGGGAAAGATTAAAGGCAGGAGAAGAAGGGAGCGACAAAGAATGAGATGGTTGGATGGCCTCATCGACTTAATGGACATGAGTTTGGGTAAACTCTGGGAGATGGTGAAGGACAGAGAAGCCTGGCATGCTGCAGCCTACAAGGTCGCAGAGAGTCAGACACAACTGAGTGACTGAACTGAAAGATTCAAACTTCTGAATCTAACAGCCTGGTAAACCCAGGATGGTGGTATGGAGGCTAAACTTCTTGCCTGGACTTCACCTTTCATCCCTACATCCTGTGCAGCAGAGGGGTGAGCACCAAGCACAGACTATAACATTGTTTCTAGAACAAACAAAAGCACTGTAAACAAATAGTTTATCCTGGATTAAAGAGACTCAGTTTTTAGGCTCCCCCCATCCAGTTCTTTGAGAGTGATAATGCAGTTACTGTATCTGTTCAGAAAAGTTTCTGTTTGAATTTTTTGTCTAGAAGGATACATTTTTATCAGTGAGATAAAACTAATAGTGGGGATGATTTCAGCATAATTGGTTCCTATTCCACTCTGGGATGTCCTTTTTAAAGGCCCGATTCAGTTACAAACTGTTATTTGTAAAGTATGTAGATGTCTGAAGAGAGTATATGAAAAGTTGACAGGTGAAATTGGATGAAACCTACTGATCCTTTCCAGAAAAAAAAAAGGAATGCAGGTCACAACCAGTGTTGAGGTTAGTCCCTCTGGTTAGCCCCAAGTTTCCCGAGGGTGGGTGACCTGAGGACATCACCAGTGCGCTCAGAATTGTGCTGTCACTTGGTGCAGAGTTAATGTCCTCTACTTTGGCAGTTAAATTGCTGTGGAAAGCAGCTGTACTTGATGCAATTTAAATCAATATCTTGTACTCGTATGTGGCCCTGCAGCCGCTGTAATCACTCGACTCTTGTCAGCAGCTCTGACCTAAGAGTAAAGGACGTGGTTATCTTGCCTAAGATTTGGTTTTGAAAACTTGTGGAAATCAAATTATATTTTAAAAGCACTGGGAAGCTGACAACGTAAAATTTGTCCCTGTAGGACATAATTTCCCAGTGTTGAGAATAGTTCTGTTAGTCAATATTGGTTCTTTGTGAGTTGAATATGCTACATTTTTCTTTAGTGGAGGATAAGTACAGTGGTGGGTTTATTTCAGTTGTCAAGTGACCAACTGCTAGCATCAATAGCTCTTTGAAGGTCATCAAGGGTAAGTGGCTAGGGATGAGTGGCTGGATCATTACCTACTTCAGCTTCCTTTCTATTGTGCTTTTTGATACTCTAAGGATTGATTTACTTTCTGTGTCTTTGTTCCTGACAGAATTGCTTCAGTATCCATTTCTGTAGTAGGGCTATTCCAGTTTAAATGGAAACCTTTCAAAACAATATGTACCACTAATTTTTCTCACAAGAAACACATAGTTTTTTAGCTTAAATTATGTGTCCTTTCCTGGGATATATTTATTTTTACCATTTCTCAAAGCAGGATTTTACCTCATCTGTAAAGCTAATTTTGCAGTATTATTAGGAAACTAGTTTTTCTGTTCCTTTAATGTAATGAATGCTTTAGTTATTTATAAATTGAAGGGTGAGTTAGCTGCATTTCAAACCATATGGCATTTAAGCTTTTTAGAATCTGTTATGGGATACACACCAAAAACAAAACAAAAAATGTTTAGATTGTGTTATGTTAGTAAAATAGTTTCTTTTCTTTAATAAACATCATTTTAACAACCTATGATCAGTAATGCCCACTATAATAAGCCATAACAGATTCGAGTAAAACTTAGATTATCTCAGCTAGGTTGGCAGGAAATATTAATTCAGTTTTCAGTCAATTAACATTTATTAAACTCTACTGAATGTGAAGCTCTAAAAAAGCTTCCACTATCTTCAAAGAGGTCACAGATTAGCAGGGGAAATAGTAGGTATCTAACCATAATACAGTGAACTCCTGGGATAACGAAATTGAACAAAGGCACTGGGAACTCAGCAGGGAGGTGGCAAAGCTGACACTGGTTTAATTCTTGAGGAATGGGTTTTGGATGGAGGAGACATATGAAGGAGACAACAGGGTGAATAAAAGCATGATGGGGTGCTAGTGGATGTTTCTGGGAACTAGAATTATCTTTTGTGACTGTTTGTTAGGTGTACACTTGTTGAGGCTTTTCAGAGAAAATCTTTACCTGGAGCCTGAACCCCCTGGCACTAGACTTAGGATGATCCTGTCTTCTTTATTTTTTAATTTTAATTATTTATCTACTTATTTGGCTGTGCTGGGTCTTTGTCGTGGCACAAGGGGTCTTCCATATTCATGGTGACGTGTGGGATCTAATTCCCTAACCAGGGATTGAACCTGGGCTCATTGCATTGAGAGCATGGAGTCTTAGCCACTGGACCATCAGGAAAGTCCCATCATCTTCTCTTCTTATGGAAAGAGTGGGTGCTAATAAAATTTTGACTGTTTTTTATGTTTGCCAGGCATACCTCTGGAACCTCCTGTAAGACTTGTGCTTCCCTTCATTATGGTAAAAATATTTGAATGATGCTTCTGTATTTGGAAGTCCTGCTGGGCTTCTCTTAGGATGTGACTCTCCACATTATATATTGAGGAGTGGAGGGACAGTGGGAGGTTAGACCTGGTGGAATTTATCATGGATGGAGGTCTAATGTGAATTCACTGTGGACCACAACTCTTGCTACAGGAAAGATGATAATGATGAGGGCATCCTCCTTCATTTGCTGGTAGTATCGCTTGGATATGTCCTACAGAAGCTCTGCTACAGTCTGTGCCAGATGCTCCCTGGTCTAGTTAATTGAATCACCAAGGATATGGAGAGTGTTATAGAAAACAGGACCATGGAACTTGAAGGCCCTGCCTAAGGCACAGGGCTGCAGACACTGCTGGTACTGCCTGCATTTAACAATACATTAGAGGACCATTCAAACTCTAAGCCCGTTTCTTTTGCCTTGAGATTTCTGACTGATTGCAATTAAAATCAAAGTAAAACCTAGTCTAGAAAGTGTCAGACCAGACATTAAAAAAAAAAAGACCACCCATTTTGTAGAAGGTGCAGATCCTGGCAACAGGGAAGACCAGATCAACAGGTTTATTAGAAGGATGAACTAAGGTATCTACCAGGATTGTTTTTGTAATCTGATCAATAAATAAACAATTGAAACAAACAAATAAAAGTAGGGCACAGAGGCCAAGGGCAGGGCTGAAAAGGTAAATTGAGAGAATGAAGAGAATGAAGGCTATTGTATATCATGATAAGGAATTTTATACCATAAATAGTAAGCAGACACAAACAATTTTTTTAAAGTAAGCAAGCATTGGGAGTAACGTGATGAGATATTTTGGAAAAATACTTGGCAGGCTTAGGAGAGAAAGAGGTGAAGGTGAGGTATGGTGGTGAGATGAAAAGGGGACTGTTGGAGAGCTTCTGGATATAAAACTGGCAAGCTTCGGAGGCTGATTGGGAATGAAGGGATAGTACGTGATAGAGACACTGAGCACTTACCCTTCTCTGACTCTCATTTTGTCAGGTCACGTGGGAGTCTTAGACTTTCCCACTTCCTGTTCAGCTAGGTGAACCATATAAATAGTGCTGGCCAGTGTGTTTTGAATGAAGGTCAAATGTCACTTTCAGGCTGAAGCATTTGAACTGTATTCTGCAGACCTTCCAAGATCATCTTCCTCTTACATAATAATGAGGAGACTGTGTTTTCAGGTGGTTCAGCTACAGGTTGGTGGAGCCTCAGTCTGCTAAGTCCTTACAGCCAGAACATTGCCCTGTAGAGTTGTTCATGTTTACAGTGATCAGTATCTGTTGTGTGAAGCTACTAACATTTGGGGGACATTTGTTACATGTCCTAGCCTGTCCTGACTAATGCATGGTGGTAGTTTACAGCCTACATTTGTAGATGGAATCTGCAGTGGGAAATCATGCTTTCCTTATTGTATTCTATTATATATTTAATAGGTGCCATCTCAGAAAGAACCTGCACCCATACTGGGTTGGAGTTAGGTAGCTTTCTTGGTAGGATTTCTTAGAGCTTTTAATTCACTGTGGAAAATTTTGAAACCCCAGGCAGACAGAGAATATGTGTTGCTTCCTAAACATATCTGACTATGAAATCCATTTACTCACCTTTTTTGGTAAGTGCACATATTAACATTTTCAGGAACACAGTTAAGGAAGTACTGAATTGCACAATTATAATGGTCTAGGTCTGACACTAATTGTGTAGATCAAGAAGAGTCTTCAACTGGAAATGAAGGATAGATTTGAGGGGAAAGTTGAAAGGGGTGATGGGAGTGGGATGACTGGGTATTTAAAGGAAAGGGAGTCATATTGCTTCTGTTACCATCTCATTTATGACTGATTCCTTACCAGTCTGCTTAGTGCCTTTCCAGACCTTTTCTTTTTCCCTCCAACTAACAATCCCATTCCTGCCTCTTTTTGTGTTGACAGAGGGTCTTACCTTCCATCTTATTGGATCTTAGTGCAATACCAGCTCCCCTTCTACTTTGGGACCTCTTTAACACCGTCGTTCTTATTCTCTGCCACTTGAGATAGACAGATATTTTGCTGAAAGTGTTAGCACCCCGTCTCCCTGCTGCATACACCCATGTGTGCCCTGCCTTCCATTTCCTCCATGTGTGACCCCAGCATCTTGCATCTCCTCCCTGTGTGTAAAAGTGTGCAGAGTCATTGCTGTTGGGTCGAACGGCACATCCCATCTTCTAGTCCATATAACCCCTTCAAGTTACTGGATACACAGTTGCTCTCTTTTTGTAAGCTCTTTATTGCCTTCCTTATGGAAACACACATGGAATGCCTACTGGATGCCAAGAACTCTTTGGGTGCTAGGAGCACAAAGACAGGTTAGAGGGCGCTTCTTGCAAGGTGTCTAGTGGGAGACCTGTCTAACTGAACAACACAGGGCGTTGTGGGGGGGCACAGTGCCCAGGACAGGGATGTCAGGAAAGGCTTCCCATCGGAAATGAGGCAGGAGCTGACCCTTAAAGGAATCAGCCAGGCAGTGGAGGGGCTGGAGAGGAGAGAAGATATGGGTGCACAGAGCAGTGACAGCGGGATGCAGCTCGGCCACTGTGGGTCGTCTCCACTTGTGGCGTCCACACCAGTGCTCCTTGGGAAGGTGCTTGCCCGAGGCTGCTGGTGACTTTGCAGGTTCAAGCGGTTACTTAAATTTATTTATCTTCCACAGTCTCACCAAAGCAGTCGTCGCTGCTGCTTACTGTCTAGTCCATGAACTCTCATATCTCTTAACTTCCGGAGACTCCTTCCTTCTGGTCCATTTTCTGACTCTGCTCCCTTTTCTGCACACAAATCTCCTTTCAGTAGTGCTATTCCCAGTTTCTCCAGACCTCTCCCCGATTCTCTTTGCCATCTCCATTGGCCATTTTATCCATATGACTTTCTTTGGGATTTGAATTTGTCTTTATCCTTGCCTCTCTTCCCAGCACTTCTCATGGTCCCCTCTGCCATGATCGTCCCTTCACGGTGCCTGCCTGTATTGTGTGCTGTGCATGGGTCTGAATATAGATTTGTTTTAAATGTGAGTGCAAATTATAGGAGTTGTAAAGGACGTAGTAAGTAGTCTTTGCTCATGTATCACTCACGAGCTAATGGTTTTTGACAGTGCCAGGTGGAAACAGTTGGATAATGCTGAGACCTCACTGTGCCAATACCTACGAACAGCTGGGGAACAAATCTGCCTTTAGTTTTCAGAGCTACCCTGGTGTATTAATAAAATTCTGTTGTGTAGGTTTTCTGGGAACATAGCTTGTTCTCTTCTTGTTCAATTACATCATGGTGGGTTGTTTTTCTTTTTTTTGGTGAATTGCCATATCATTTGAAGTAACCTACATTTGTCTTGTTAGTTTTTATTTTTAATTTTGTCCATGCTGTGCAGCATGTGGGACCTTAGTCCCCTGACCAGGGATCAAACCTGTACCCCCTGCATTGGGAGTGCAGAGTCTTAACCATTGGCCTGCCAGGGAAGTCTCCTGCCTTGTTAGTTTTATTAAAGAAAAAAAAATTAATTAAGTGTGTATACTGATTCAGAGTTACCTTTTGGGATGCCAATGGGAGAAAGTTAATTACTACTCTCGTAGAATGTTTACATGTCTGCCAAATCTCCCGTGGTGCTTGCTAATGGTGTTCACCAGTTATTTCCACTTCTCCTCCTGGGACATGGCTGCTCAGTTCCCTTCCTCACCAAACTGGGGACCCTCAAGACCGTGGAGGCTCTGTCTTCCCTGAAGGGGAGACTTGGAGCCAACCTGAAATGGGCATGTAGTTTGTGACAAAGGAGCCTTTGTGACCACAACATAATGTAGCCCATCCTTCCTAATGTACCTCTTTGCAAATTGTGTCAGTATTTGGAAAATTAGTCAGTGGTTTCCTGAGGTATGAAAGTGGTTCTAGATTTTCTTTCACTGTTTTTCTTAATTGTATTTATTTAATTGAAATGTAGTTGATATACACATTCTAAATTTTCTTAGTATCTCAGGCAGTAAGTTGGGACTGTGAAGAAATAATTCTCTGGGAAATGAGTGAGTTGTCTAGATTATAAAGTGGATTTCACTACATTATCTGAAGTTTTAATTAGAGTCCTTTAGTATAATCACCATTTTGTGGCATTAAAGCTTATAGGGATATTATGAGATGGATGTCATCTTTTCCTTTTTGATTGAAAACAAGTGAGTTACTCAAAGGTTTAATAAGGTTAGTCAACAGATGTTGCCAGGTGCTGTGGAAGACTGGGATTAAATGGTAACCAAGATAAAACCTAGGCCTCTAAGAATTTAATCTAGCAGAGGAGATAAATAGCGATTTGTGTTATCAAGTGATTAGTACTGGTATAAGGGGAGGCTTGGGGTGTTAGAGGCGGGAAGTTGGTTCAGTTGAGGTTTGTTAGACACGTACTCTGTGCCAGGTGTTAGGGATGCAGCAGAGAAGAGAAGCCTGGTCCCATCCCTCGCGGAGCTTGCAGTCAAAGCTGAGACTGAAGGATGAGTGGTGATTAGTGGGAATCAGCCAGTGGATCCCCTGAAAGTGGAAAGTTACGTACAAAGGCCTAGTAAGCAAATGCAGGAGCCTGGGAGAAGCTGGAAATGAGGGGCTGAATGGCCTCACACACAGGGAGGACTCCGACACTTGTGAAATAGTTCTGAAGATTAAATTTAGATAAATAAGGCCTGGTGGGCTGCAGTCCACGGGGTCGCTAAGAGTCGGACACGACTGAGTGACTTCTCTTTCACTTTTCACTTTCATGTATTGGAGAAGGAAATGGCAACCCCCTCCAGTGTTCTTGCCTGGAGAATCCCAGGGACGGGGGAGACTAGTAGGCTGCCGTCTGTGGGGTCTCACTGAGTCGAACATGACAGAAGTGTCTTAGCAGGAGCAGCAGCAGCAGCAAGGTCAGTAAATGACTTATACAAGATCACATACACATTTCCTGGAAATATCTTACGCAAAACAACAGCAACAAAAAAACCCCCAAAACCCTAACAGCTTTTGAATTTAATTTTTGATTAAGAAACTTATTAAACTGCAAGTTCCCTTTTGAAAGAATAAGAATTTTTAAATAGCAGGATTTAAAAGTTAGGCAAACTAGTGTAGTTTACAGCTTGTAATATTATTGGGGAGCAAAAGAGGAGTTCAGGGTGACTCCAGAGTTTGGGGCCTGAGAAACAGGATAAATAAGCAAGTGGTGGCTCCATTTTCCAATAGTAAGTCAGGGAGGCCCAGAGGAGCTGGGTAGTACTGTCCTGTGAGCAGCGGGCTCCAGAGTCACTTGGCCTGAGTTCCAAATCAGCTCTCTCTAGCTGACACTTAAGGACAGTTTCCACATCTGTGAGCCAGGGATCAGTCCTAGGGTGCTTGTGAGGATTAAACAAAAGTGGAAACAAGAAACATGGTAAATAGTTATTTGTCACTGTTTATTTAATGTATGCTGCTGCTGCTAAGTCACTTCAGTCGTGTCCGACTCTGTGCGACCCCATAGATGGCAGCCCACCAGGCTACTCCGCCCATGAGATTTTCCATGTAAGAACACTGGAGTGGGGTGCCATTGCCTTTTCCTATTTAATGCATACTCCTCTCTTAATGTAAGCTCCTTCGGGGCAGGGGCCGCGTCTGTTTTGTTTACCACTCTATTCCCAGCCTGAGCCCACAAGGGATGCAAAACTCCCAGTAATGATTTAAGGGGGTCCTTTTGGGGAGGAAAAATAGTTTTCTGTCTACCCCTCTAGGTTCTTGACTGAGACATTGCCCCCTCACCCATTCCCATAATAAGTCATATTTGCAGGAGTCACATATATACTTCCTATCTAATGTTCCCAGGTTGGCTCAGTGGTAAAGAATCCACCTGCCAAAGCATGAGACACAGGTTTGATCCCTGGGCTGGAAAGATCCCCTATAGAAGGAAATGGCAACCCACTCCAGTATTCTTGCCTCTAAAATCCCATCGACAGAGGAGTCTGGCAGTTGCAAAGACGCGGACATGACTGAGTGACTGAGTGTGTGCACAGACATACACCTATTTCAGGTATATGTTACAAGAAGAAGGCTCCCTTCCAGGGCCCAAGAGTGGGCTCTTGTCTAACACTCTGAAATGAATTGTTGGAGGAGACACATGTGCTGACAAAGCAAGAGACTTTACTGGGAAGGGGCACCCGGGGGAGAGCAGTGGGGTGAGGGAACCCAGGAGAACTGCTCTGCAGCGTGGCTCTTCCTCTCAGGTTTTATGGTAACAGGGCTAGTTTCCAGGCTGTCTCTGGCCAAATCGCTCTTGACTCAGAGCCCTTCCCAGTGGCATGTGCATCGCTCTTCAAAGATGGATTCCAGTGAGAAAGATTCTGGCAGGTTGGGAGGACATATGGACAGGAGTCTCCTCTGTCCTTTTGACCTTTCCTGAATTCTCTCAGTTGGTGGTAGCGTGTTAGTTCCACATTCCTTACCAGGACTTCCTGTTGTAAGATAACTCATGCAGGTGGTTACTATTGGTGGTTTCGGTCAATGATTCTCTTAACATATACGTAGGAGATACCTAAGAAAACCAACCAATGGCCCAAGCTATCACCGTAAAGATAAAAGAAGATGTGGAGAGGGTAACTCGGAAAAGCACAGTAAATAAGGGTAGGGTTGTTGCATAGGGTTGAATTGCTGCCTTCTCCATTGATAAAAAGTTTCTAGAAAGTTAGATTTACCTCTTCCTGGTTCCAGGAGGGAGACATCCTTACAGAGGTTTCCCTTATATGCATAAATGTCTCTTATGAAGGTTAACTTCTGGTAGGTTTTCAGAGCTTCTCTGGTGTTTGTTGTTCCTTAAAAAAAAAAAATCCAGCTCAAGATAATCCTTATGCCAGAGAGGCATTTCCTGGCGGCGGCATAGTATACTCCCCATTAGTTCCAAAGAAATTTCGTTACCTAAAATCTAGGAGTCATTATTGTAAAGGTCAAAAAATAGCTGAGACAGCTCCATGAAGCCAGCTAGCGGAAAGTTCCTGCATCCAGCTACAGATCCCAACCCCCCCTGGTCAGGACTCTAGCTTGGCGGTTGTCCACTCCAGTGTAAATATCAGGTATGTTAGCCCTGTGTCCTCTACCAGCTTGAGACTTTTGGGCCAGAGGAGTAATGTCTTGGAACTTTGTGGTACATGGAAAGTCTTTGTTAGATAATGCCTAGAGTATTGGTTTCCTAGGGCTGCAGTAAATTGAAAAAAAAAAAATAAAAGCACCAAATGGGTAACTTAAATCAATAGAATTTTTTTTCCCCACAGTTCTGGAACCAGAAGCCTGAACTCTGGATATTGGCAGGGCCACCCTCCCTCTGAAGGTGAAAGAGAGTCTATTCTTTGCCCTTCTGGCTTCTTCAGGTGGCTGCTGGCTTTCCTTGGCTTGTGGTTGCATCACTCTAGTCACTGCTTCCAGGATCACATTGCCTCCTTGTGTGTCTGTGTCAGATTTCTCTTGTCTCACCCTTATAAGGACACTTGCATGGTTGGCCATATTTGTATTATTTAGGAAGTCTACAAAGTGTGGCTTTAATTTTGCCTTGATTTCCATTAACACTCACAATTTTCAATCTTCAGTTCAGTTACTCAGTTGTGTCCGACTCTTTGTGACCCCATGAACTGCAGCATACCAGGCTTCCCTGTCCATCACCAACTCCTGGAGCTTACTCAAATTCCTGTCCATCAAGTCAGTGAGGCCATCCGACCATCTCATCCTCTGTTGTCCCCTTCTCCTCCTGCCTTCAATCTTTCCCAGCATCAGGGTCTTTTCTAGTGAATCAGTTCTTCACGTCAGGTGGCCAAATTATTGGAGTTCTAGCTTCAGCATCAGTTCTTCAATGAATATTCAGTACTGATTTCCTTTAGGACTGATTTCCTTTAGGATAGACTGGTTGGATCTCCTTGCAGTCCAAGGGACTCTCAAGAGTCTTTCCCAACACCACAGTTCAAAAGCACAGTTTCAATCTTTGGGCTTTTATATTCTGAGACATTTTCTTAGATTGTACTTTTTATTACTGATTTTGCTCTATTGGGTCTGCTGTCTTATATATGATTAAACAAATTTATGAATCCTTGCAGAATGTGATGTTATAATAACAACTTTCCTTTACTGAGAAAGCTTGTATTCCAGGGGTGGATTGCCAGGACTCTTTGATTTGTATGTGAGCCTGTATCCTTTTAGTTTCTTTATTCACTATTCCTATGTTCTGGGGTAGTTTCTCAAGGTTGTCTATTGCTTATGGTATTGCAGAGAAGGAAGAAATTTTCCTCTGCCCTTCTGGGTGCTTCTGGCTGGTCTAAGAATTTAGTTGACATGAGAAAGATTAACAGGAGAAGCTTGAACAGAAGTTTAATTGTATGTATACATGGGGAAGATTGAGGGAAACTGAAAAACTCATCAAAATAGGTGAAACCTCCTCTTGAAACCATCTTCAGCTAAAGACAAAAGAGAATGTCGGGAGTAGAGGCTTGAGACTTCCAAATGGAGGAAGGCAGTTGCTGTGAAGATGGAAAAGCAAATGTTTGGTCAATGTTTGCTGGGCCTTGCAGAGACAATGGGACACAGAGCGGACTCTGATCTCTAAGAATCTTCCCACCCCCAACACCTAGTCCACCATTACCTGGTGATAGCTCTGTTCTGCAAACAAGCTCTCTATCTAGTTAGGGGAAGTTAGGGAGAAGATCAAAGTTTCTTCCTGAATCTTTTGGGTTATGATTGTTTTCAGCTCAAAAATAATCTAATGCCAGAGATGTTTTGGGGTGCCCAATCTTGCTTCTCTGGAATACTAATTTAGCTTTTTGTGGTATTTGCTTTTTGCTACTGAAAATGAAAGTTTTTATTTCAGTGATTACCTTAAATTTTTTGTTCTTTTCTTGTGTCATCCAAGCAATGTTTTTTGTGTAAGAACAAGAAACAAAATTTTTTTTTTCCCAAATTGGCCTGTTTCATGAGGTTAACTTCTTTTGGGAGTGTGAGAGTTTTGCTTTAAATTATCCTTGCTTAGTAAAAGTAAAACAAATAAGTCCATCTAGTGATTATTCTTCTGCGTTGTGTACTGTGATCAGGGTATCACTAGCCTAGATGCAGGTCCTGCTTCATAAGTGAGCAATTCACACATGGAGAAGAGTCCTGTGCTTGGCTAAATGCTTGCCTTCTTGAAATTTGTATAATTTTTGAATAGAGACCCCATATGTTTTCATCTTGCAAATGGACCTCATGAGTGATTCAGCTGTTCTTGGCTATGTGGAACCTATGTATGAGTTTTAAAGAGGAGTCTGTTCCTCCAGGTGAATGCAGTCCTTCCTATCATACACAGCTTGGCTCCTCAGCATTTGTGCAGTCGACATCCTACCCAACCTTATATGGCATTCTTGGGGGTTTTCCCCTCTGTGTGTGTATTCAGAATTTAGATAATGAATAACTCTTGGTTAGTAGAAACATGTTTTTCTTGCCTTTTCAAATAGGCTTTTAAAAGGGAAATAAAAAATAAGCACAACTCAACTCCAAGTGACCTGTGAGCTATGCATGATTGTGACTATAAGCAAATCAGTGAGCCGGTTGTCCTCTCCTTGTCCTCAACAATTTTCTCCTATATTTTAAAGGAAGTGGAATGTTAATTTTAAAATAAGTGGAATGTTAATTTCTCTTCTGCCTCAGGCTTTAAAAATGATCTTAATTAATGTTGCCCTAAGAGCTTCAGAGGTTGGTTTGAAAGTTGTTGCACTCTGCCCTGATTGAATGTAGAGAGAGCGTGGCAAGAATGGTCATGAAGAGGGGGGAGGAGGTCTCTGTCATCTGAGGGCAGGTGGGGGTTGCTAGACACCCTTTTCCAGACCTGAAGCTGAAGGGTAGGCTGGTTTGAAGAGCTCATTGCCCTGTGTCTGGCTATAGACAGCTTAGAATGAATATTCCTGCCATTTCTTGGTACAGGTATGACATAGTTTTTTAAGTTGTACAGGTAGCTGCTGAGATCCAGGCTGGGGTCGTTACAGCCCTTTATGTGAGAAATATTCATTGAATGAACAAAGAAGAATTAGACCAGGGGCTTATTTATAGTGCTTTTACTTTAGTTTCAGAATCAAGGCTTTTGACTTTGCAATTCATCTGAGAAAGAACTGTTGATAGGCAGCCCCAGTATAAAGAAAGGGGCAGAGAACCCAAAGGACAGGACAGTGAGAGAGCATGCAGGCTTTGGCAGCAGGCCTGGACATGCAATTCCTCTGAAGAATTGCAGTTTGCTCATTTCCTCAGAACTCCAGTTTCTCCATCTATAAAACCAGGGAGATGATATCTAGCTCCCACGATTCATGGTGGTGAAATGAGATGACAGTGGAAATTCCCACACGTGGTACCTGGTACTCTGTGCTCTTAGAGTGCCTGTCTTAGGTGGTGGTGAGGGGGCAGGGGTGGGTGGTGCAGGAGAGAGAGCTGTAGAAAGAATACTCTCCAGCCTTTACAAAGAAAAACACTAGTTTTGTAAAGAGAGAAGTTGCCAGGGATGAGCAGACCTGAGGATTAGGAGGTGATCTGTTTTGGTTTAACCCCTTCTTTGAGGGAAATGGGTCAGTGGAATCTTCCGAGACTTTCTCAGCTCCAACTTGCCCTTTTTCACATCTAAAACTTCATGTGGCATTTAATTGCTCTAGGCACATTAGCATTCCTGATCATTTCAGACTCATTTTATTGCAAAGCTGAAAGAGAAGGAATTTGTTGTTATGCTATACATGTCTGATTACATTTATACAACGAACTGACCCTTGGGTCTGTTGTGGTTAATTTCCAATTATTCCCATGTCCTACTTTTAAGAGACCAACTATGGAAGAACTCGTACCCTCTGTGTAGCATTTCTTTCTCCTGTTTTCTTCTGTTGTTGCCTTATCTTTTGTTTCCCTCAGGCTGTTGTGCAAGAGGTAGACTGCTGTATTTCTGAATAGCCTTTCATGTGGAGGAATACAGTTTACACCCTCCGGACCTTCTTTTGGTGACCTACTTTTATTGTCTTTACTGCCCAAAGGCTTTTGTTCACCGATAGAAGCACCTTCTACTATGGGGACTTCAGTGCTTAAACTATTAAACTTATATCCAAAATCAAATCCTAAAATCAATTTCTTAAACAGTTCTTTAATCTACTTAAACATGGTTATAGACTTAAATCTTTTGAACAATGTAAACTACAATGACTTTTGAATACTCCAAACACTGTGAACAGCACACAAAGATCCAGTGTTTATGAAACAGGGCTTCCCTGGTGGTTGAAGCTGGTAAAGAATCCGCCTGCAATGCGGGAGACCTGGGTTCGATTCCTGTGTTGGGAAGATCCCCTGGAGAAGGGAAAGGCTAACCACTCCCGTATTCTGGCCTGGAGAAGTCCATGGACTGTATAGTCCATAGGGTCACACAGAGTCAGACATGACTGAGTGACTTTCACTTTTCAACACAGTTATACCTATTCTAAAATATTAATGCCATGGGTATTCATTTATTGTTCTTGTTCGTTTACTTTCTGGGGTTTGAGCAACATATATTTTGATAACTTTTAGTGTTAGAGCAAGGCCCATTTTGACACTTTTCAAGGGATATAATAATGCCATTGTACAGTTTCACAATTACAGAAACCTTATCAGAGCTGGAGAAATAGTCTGATCAGCTGAAATGACAGGATCTAGTTATCAGCTGGTTGAGTTTTGGTCATCCATATTTATCAACTGCAAGCCACTGGTCTTCTGGCTAAGCCTCTATTTGTTACATCAATAAGGCTTTGGATCCATGCTTTCCATATAAGCCCTAGGTTTCCTGCAGCATGGTGCTCCCCACCAGAACGCTTTATTCTCCAAACTTTGCTTCATTGCCCTGTCACCCTCATGTTTGCCAGGTCTCTATGCGTCATTGGAAACTTACATGTGCTTTATTACTACCCAACTGCAATTAACAAAGCCGTCTAGGCATATCATCTAGGATGTGAGGTGTGAAGTCTGCAGTTAGTGCCCCTTGTAAAACACTTAGCTAATTCATCACCTCTCAGTTTTCTTCCCCCAGTTATAAAGTGCACTAACGCCTTTTTCTTTTTTTTTTTATTATTGGTCTACTCTACCTTTGCTAGGACCAGTATTAGGAAGTTCCCCACATCCACCCTTCTCTACTTAAAGGAATACAGGCACACCTTGGAGACACTACAGCCTCAGTTCCAGATCATCACAAAAATACTGCAATAAAATGAGCCACATGAACTTTCTGGTTTCCTAGTGCAAATAAAAGTTATATTTATATTCTCCGGTAGTCTACTAAGTGTGCCACAGGATGATGTCCTATACACATACGTGCATCTTAATTTAGAAATAATGGAAATAATGCTGTTGGGAAGATGGTACCAATAGACTTGCTTGATGTGAGGTTGTCACTAACCTTCAGTTTGTAAAAGTGCAGTATCTCTGAAGCACAGAAAGACAAGTGTGCTAAGACAAGGTTTGCCTGTATTTAATAGAAGAAACAGTACATCTAGCACTCTTGTACTGTTACGGCCTTTTTAAAAAAAAATTATTATTTTTGGCTCTTCGGGGTCGTCTTTGCTGAGCATGGGCTTTCTCTGGTTGCCGAGAACAGGGTTCCGCTTCGTTGCAGTGCGTGGCCTTCTCATTGTGGTGGCTTATCTTGTTGCTGAGCACAAGCTCTAGGCGTGCGGGCTTCAGCAGTTGCAGCATGTGGCCTCAGTAGTTGTGCGTGGGCTTTGGTTGCTCCGTGGCATGCGGAATCTTCCCGGACCAGGGATTGAACCCCTGTCCCCTTCACTGACACCTGGGTTCTTATCTACTGGGCCGCCAGGGAAGTCCCTGTGTTACTGCCTTTGATGTCCATGTTTATCCCGTCTTGGCCAGGGATTTGTCCTTTCAGCACTACTCGTAATCTCTTGGAATGCCTTCTGCCTTTCTGACAATAACTGGCTGGGCCTTTCTCGTTAATTTTCCCTGCCCCAAGATATGTAATTATGTATTTACGAATACATATTTACAAATAATTATTTACGAATCCTTGGTTCCTTCCTTTGGGGAAGAGTTTGAACCCAAATTCTGGGTGCCTATTTTATGTAACAAGTACTTATACAGTGTCAACTATGTCCCAGTTATTATCCCAAACTATTGTGTCATTCATTTCTTATAACAGTTCTATGAAATGAGTACTATTATCTCCATTTAATAGATGGAGGTACTGACGCCCAGAAAAGATAAGTAACTTGTCCAGGATCACAGAACGAGTAAGCCACACCACCATTTGAATGCAGGAAGTCGGTCTCTGAAGTCATCGCTGCTACTTGGGGGTGACATGACGGTTGCAGGCAGGCATGGCAGAAAGTCATTGCAGCTGTTGGACTCTCTGGAAAGTTTTTCTTGTAAAATATAGAGGTCTGATTTTTCCAAGAAATTAACATTTCATATATTAAAACAACATGATTTTAGACACACTATTCTTTTATAAACCACTAAGAAAAAAACCAAACACTGCAGACTTTACTGGAACACAGTGCTCACGCTGCTGATCCTGGGCGACTCTTGCATAGGTCACACCATCCTCTGTGACTTTGAAATGTCTTTCCTCTGTTACCAAGGGAGGCAGTTTTTCCTGCCATCATTTTTGTTGCTTGGCATCTGTCAGCAATGCTTTGTACATTTATCATGACAAAGTATGCAAAGTTTCATCTGCTGGTGAGTTTTCTTCCTTTCCTATGTCCCCTGAAGCAGTTGGTTGTAGCATGCAGGAAAATAGGGCACACGAAATGTTTGCTTTACTCAAAATCAATTTTATACCCCACAGCTGTCTTTGTGTGCCTTAGTGTGCACATGACCACTTTTTGTTTCAATGCTGAATGGAGTATAGCCTTGAAGGCTTTTTCTATACTACCTTAGATCCACAGAAGTAACAACAGTGCACATAATTCAGTTGAAATGGTGGTAGAAAGAACAGTTTTAACCAGTTCAAGTTTGTACTATGTTTCTTTTTTGTTGTTGTTTAGTTTTATTTATTTATTTATTTTTTTACTTTATAATATTGTATTGGTTTTGCCATACATTGACTTGAATCTGCCATGGGTACACGTGTGTTCCCCATCCTGAACCCCCCCTCCAACCTCCCTCCCCATCCCATCCCTCTGGGTCATCCCAGTGCACCAGCCCCAAGCACCCTGTATCATGCATCGAACTTGGACTGGTGATTCGTTTCACATGTGATAATTTACATGTTTCAGTGCCATTCTCCCATATCATCCCACCTTCGCCCTCTCCTGCAGAGTCCAAAAGACTGTTCTACGTATTATGTTTCAATGTCCTATTCTTCTTATGGTATCAGGTTTCATCAATCATGAAGACTTTTCTGTTTCAGAGTGACTCAAAAAGAAATGTATTACCCAGTAATTAGATTGAATGTTCACATCTCAAGTGTACCCCATATTTTAGAGTTGCCCTTATATTTCCCACTTCTCTTCTAGAAACTGATGGCCCTCTTACAAATTTTTTGAACTAACATTCTTGTATTACCTGGTCCCTAAGTAATACTTTTGGAAGTGTTCAATTCTTTTAGCTTTTGCACCCCTCTGGTCTCCCTCCCTGCTCCCTGCAGCGACAACTACTCATGATACTGGATATTTGGTACTTTTCATATTTGCAAATTTAAAGTTGATAGTGTTTCATTTTTTCATTTTTTTCTGTCACTGGAGAAGTTGGGGTGGCTGGAAATTCTCAATCATCTTCTATCCCGCTGGATCTAAAAACGTGTACAAAATTCTTATCCTCAGTGGTTAATACCTGATTCTTAGGCCTAGTTGCTACTTAGCTAGAATCCGTTTTATCCACCATTGTTATTTTCCTACTCCTTCCTTCAGATGTCACAAAATCACTAAAATATGGAGGATGTGATTGCATCAAGGATGGATGTCTTAAAGTAATAATTCAGGGTATTTTTGGACCAAGCGTGTAATTGACTCCCTGTTGCTTTGTCTTGAGCCAAGCTCTGTGATCTCCTTTTAGCATATTTGCACTGACAGGCTTCCACCCCTTCACCAGCTGTTTTTATCTTAATTTTAAACCATTAAAGAGGCTTTCAGATTTGAGGTTGGTTGATGGAGGCATCTCCAAAGGAATGAATCATGCTGGTTACTTTAAGTAGAAAGAACTAGGATTCTGATGGTTTCTGAAATGCAGTTGACTCTCACCAGTATATATTACCTAGGCTGTCCATGTTTCATTCAGGAAGGGGTTAGCAGTAGCCTTTAGAGTTGACTCACAAAGTGAAATATCCATGATGCACAGTATGGTCAAGTTCCCCCCCCAAACCCACCAATTTGGCTGCTACCTAAGGACCATTAAAAAGTGGTGATCAAATATGTAGTCTAAATAGATGATTTCAGCCCCCTTAATAGGGAGATACTCGTTTCCCCATGGGAAATAGACCTGTACCTATAGAGTTATTACCAAACTGTGGCTGCTGTTTCAAGTCATGAGTGGATCCTCCATCTCAAGTAGATCCTTACCAGTTCAGTTTCCACTGTCATTCTGAGGAGTGACAATATATACTACAGTCATGAGGACCTCAAGTTTTGAGCCCTTCCTATGTTCCAGGCACTGGGTTAAGGATTGTACTTGTATTATCTTTCTTAATCATCAAAGTAGACTATGAGGGCTATTCCATTTCTTCTAAGGGATTCTTGCCCACAGTAGTATATACAGTGGTCATCTGAATTAAACTCTCCCATTCCTGTTCATTTTAGTTCACTGATTCCTAGAATGCTGATATTCACTCTTGCCATTTCCTGCTTGACCACCTCCAGTTTACTTTGATTCATGGACATAGCGTTCCAGGTTCCTATGCAATATTGTTCTTTACAGCATTGGACTTTACTTCCAGCACTGGGCACATCCACAGCTGTGGATTGTTTCCACTTTGACCTAGGTTCTTCTTTCTTTATGGATCTGTTTCTCCACTCTCCCCCAGTAGTATTTTGGACACCTACCAACGTGGGGTGCTCATCTTCCGGTGTCATATCTTTTCGCTTTTTCATGCTATTCATGGGGTTTTTGAGGCAAGAATACTGAAGTAGTTTGTCATTCCTTACTCCAGTGGACCGTGTTTTGTCAGAAATAAAGAGCCTCTTAATGAGGGTGAAAGAGGAGAGTGAAAAAGCTGGCTTAAAACTCACCATTCAAAAAACAAAAGATCATGGCATCAGGTCCCATCTGCTGCTGCTGCTAAGTCGCTTCAGTCGTGTCTGACTCTGTGTGACCCCATAGACAGAGGCTCACTAGGGTCCTCTGTCCCTGGGATTCTCCAGACAAGAATACTGGAATGGGTTGCCATTTCCTTCTCCAGTGCATGCATGCATGCATGCTAAGTCGCTTCAGATGTGTCCAACTCTGGCGATCATATGGACAGCAGCCCACCAGGCTCCTCTGTCCATGGGATTCTCTAGACAACAATACTGGAGTGGGTTGCCATTTCTTTCTCCACAGGTCCCATCACTTCATGGCAAATAGATGGGGGAAAAGTGGAAATAGTGATTGATTTTATTTTCTTGGGCTCCAAAATCACTGTGGATGGTGACTATAGCCATGAAATTAAAAGATGCTTGTTCCTTGGAAGAAAAGCTATGACCAGCCTAGACAGTGTATTAAAAAGCAGAGACATCACTTTGCCAACAAAGGTCGGTATAGTCAAGGCTATGGTTTTTCCAGTAGTCATGTATGGATGTGAGAGTTTGACCATAAAGAAGGCTGAGCGCTGAAGAATTGATGGCTTTGAACTGTGATGTTAGAGAAGACTCTTGGAAATCTCTTGGACTGTAAGGAGATCAAACCAACCAATCCCAAAGGAAATCAACCCTGAATATACATTGGAAGGACTGATGCTAAAACTTCGATACTTTGGCTACATGATGCAAAGAGCTGACTCACTGGGAAAGACCCTGATGCTGGGAAAAGTTGAGGGCAGAAGGAGAGGAGAGCAACTGAGGATGAGGTGGTTGGATGATATCACTGACTTGATGGACATGAGTTTGAGCAAACTCTGGGAGATAGTGAAGGACAGAGAAGTCCATGGGGTCACAAAGAGTTGAACATGACTTAGTGACTGAACAAAAACAGTCCTCAGAGTAGCTGTTGGGAGTGTTACCATATAGATGACGAACTGATTCTTTGTGACTTGTCCAGGGCCTCAGCCAGCAAGGGAAAGTCAGAATTCGGACCAGGTGGGAGTGGGGGCACCCTGTTAATTTTGGTTCTCAATAAGCTGTGCTAAAGAGGGCGAGAAAGAAACCCTGAGATCATGTGCTTAGTCTGAAA
Organism: Redunca redunca; assembly: GCA_006410935.1. Lineage (NCBI taxonomy): Eukaryota > Metazoa > Chordata > Mammalia > Artiodactyla > Bovidae > Redunca > Redunca redunca. The sequence goes on along the minus strand of SJYQ01094235.1, from coordinate 25,660 downwards.
AACATTCGAGTGTTGGGCAGTCACAAAAAGTCCCACAGTATCTCTTGCTTTGTAAATATTTTAGAAATCCTACACATTTAAAAACACATTTATTTGGTTATTCAGTGCTCTAAATTGGTTGATGAGGAGCCCTCTAAAGTAAACAAACCACGGTATGCTATATTATTTCTCATTTGTTTGTCATTTAATTATCTCCTTTTATCTTAATCTTGAGAGCTTGTGTCAGAATTTGTCACTTATAGAATTCCCCTCTTGGCCTTAATTTGGAATCAAAACCTCCCTGCTTGCACTTGCCCATCCACGTTCACCTCTAGAGTGAGTGACATTCAAGAGCCTGGAGCAGAGGCTCCCTCTTCTCAAAGCCCCTTGCCACCGTGTGTGTGTGTGTGTGTGTGTGTGTGTGTGTGTGTAGATCAGTTATGTGTGACTGTGCAACCCCATGGGCTGTAGCCACGTTCACCTCTAGAGTGAATGACATTCAAGAGCCTGGAGCAAAGGCTCCCTCTTCTCAAAGCCTCTTGCCACCGTGTGTGTGTGTGTGTGTGTGTGTGTTGATCAGTTATGTGTGACTGTGCAACCCCATGGGCTGTAGCCACGTTCACCTCTAGAGTGAATGACATTCAAGAGCCTGGAGCAAAGGCTCCCTCTTCTCAAAGCCTCTTGCCACCGTGTGTGTGTGTGTGTGTGTGTGTGTTGATCAGTTATGTGTGACTGTGCAACCCCATGGGCTGTAGCCACGTTCACCTCTAGAGTGAATGACATTCAAGAGCCTGGAGCAAAGGCTCCCTCTTCTCAAAGCCTCTTGCCACCGTGTGTGTGTGTGTGTGTGTGTGTGTGTGTGTGTGTGTGTTGATCAGTTATGTGTGACTGTGCAACCCCATGGGCTGTAGCCACGTTCACCTCTAGAGTGAATGACATTCAAGAGCCTGGAGCAGAGGCTCCCTCTTCTCAAAGCCCCTTGCCACCGTGTGTGTGTGTGTGTGTGTGTTGATCAGTTATGTGTGACTGTGCAACCCCATGGGCTGTAGCCTGCCGGGCTCCTCTGTCCCTGGGATTCTCCAGGTAAGCATACTGGAGTGGGTTGCCATTCCCTTCTCCAGCGGATCTCCCCTACCCAGAGATCAAACCTAGGTCTCCTGCATTGCAGGCAGATTCTTACTGTCTCAGCCACTGGGGAAGCCCCACCAGGGCAGCTACAGTATGTAATAGGCACTAATTGAACAGTGTGAATAATAACAACACTAAGGGACTTCCTTGGTGGTCCAGTGGTTAAGACTTCATGTGTTTCCATTATAGGGGGCTCAAAAGTGGATTGGGGAGGCTGGGGGTGAGGGTTGGAGAATGGCGGGTGGGCTCCAGTGCATAGGAAGGGTTTCCTTTCCCTGTTAGGGCTGTTCAGGATGCATCAGCTCTGCTCTTTTAATGCAGCTTGATAGCCTTAACAGTAAGTGACTGTATGATACTGTGGTTGCACTTTTGTCAGGCAGCTTCTATAAAGACGTGTATCATTTTGGAGCAAGTACCGCTGGCAGTTCCCGTCAGCACAAAAACGTAATTTCCCCCAAACGCTTCTGTTGCCGGAGGACATAAACAGCCGTGGCTTCCCTTTGGCTCACTTCAGATTTTTGGCTGTGAGGTGGCAAGTTTTTTATGACACCTGACAACAAGTTCCATTATGGATGGTTCTAAGTCATTTCCTCCAGTTTGAGTAATTTAAAAATAGAAGTAGGAGAATGGATTCAGTTACTGATAATTGTTCCTTCACTGTAAATATAAAGTCACCTCCTAAGGGCTTTGAAAAGTGACTTTGGAGACATGTGGTGTCAGTGAAGACGAATGCTCACTGTGAAATAGGCATGTCTCCGTGATGTTTCACAGGCGCCAAACATGCAGGGCTGGAGTCCGTGTCGTTTTGGTCTGAGCAAACTACCTGTCACAGAAACCTGACGGGTGACATGGAGAGCGGTGAGTGACCCCACTGGTTTTAGCCTCCACATCCTCTGCATTCTGTGGATGTGGGATTTTTAGTAACCCTGAGAAAACAAAGGGGCAACTCTTGGTTTAGGGGTGGTGGTGAAGGGGAAAGGTTGAGACTTTGCAGGAGAAGATGAGAGTGGAGACGTGACTTGGAAACACTGTCACAACACGGAGATGGAAATGTGTGGGAGCACTGAGAAGGGGGTGCCTAAGTTTGGTCCTTACCGTGGAAACAGAATTTGTGAGGTACACTTGGCAGTTGGGCGAGAATGCTTTGAAGCCAGAGTTGAGAGTTTGCATCCCATCTCTGCTACCTCCCCTGGCCTCACTGCCCTCTTTGTGAAGTTGGCAACTGGTGTGAGGCTTAGATGAGGTCATGTAAGGAGGATGCCGGTCACAGAGGAGATGCTCAGAGGACGTGAGCCCCCTCCCTCTCCCACCACGCCCTCCACACATGTCTTTCTTCTCTGATCCAGATGAGGAATCATTACTCAGAGAAATTACATGGTTTGCCTGACAAAGTTGGGGTTACACTCGCATCTTTTTAGTCCTGTTACACCTCTTCTTCTTCAAGACAGTTGTACACACTTCATAAATGTAAGGTGTTGGGCTGGCTGGGGGGGTGCAAGGCTGTTTGAACTTTGTCTTCTTCCTAGTTGCATCTGCTTGTGCTGCTTTGCATATTGGGTTGGCCAACAAGTTCATTTTTCCATAACATCTTATGGAAAAACTTTTTGGCCAGCACAGTAAAAATAAAGGCAGTTGATTTGTCTCAGCAAAGCTGGCCTTCCCCTGTGGTTCCCGATGATTGGTACCCCTCCAAGAGCTCTTCTAATACCTAAATACTTGGGTATTCAAAAACATTGTCAAAATATGTCCTTTTAAAAGAGAAGGGGGTGTGCCTCCAAGGCATATCTGTCAACTTCTTGTAAAAATTTAACCATTTCTGCATTGATTTACATTCTAATTTCTGTTGGTTTGGGGTTTTCAGTTGTCAGGGGCCCCTGTTAACCCTTTTGTTTCTTTTCCTAGGCCATCTGTCAGGCAGTTAATAAACCATAAACAAACACATACGTACACTCAGAAATTTTAAGGGAAAGAATAAAGCTTTTATTATACTATAATTCTATAATTTATATGTTTTAACAATGTGATGTACTGTATGACCCATTACTAAATTAAGGAGCAAGAAATTACTGTTATAACATGCATTACTGTTAGTAAGTATTACTTTCCCTGGTGTTACATATTTATGCTTTGGTTACAGTTTTTCCCCAATTGTGGTCAACATACCTTGAACACACAAAGCCTTCCAGTAGCCGCTTAATTGTCTTAAAACCAATTAAAGGACCATTTCTCTTTCAGTTGAAGGTTGACTTTCCTATCATTTTCCCTTCAGTACGAAGTAAAGTGATATTACAAATTTTAATGTGTATAAACCAAGGAAGCCAGGTGACTGGAAATGATAAATATTGACGTTTGCATGAGTTTTCCAAGCATCTGAGAATGTATTTCAAGAAGTTGTTTGGGTTGATCATTACCAAATACATTTTTACCTCTTAAATGGCTGGTTTTTTGAAGCTTCTTTGCAAGTCCGCCTGTTTTCTAAATTTGGAAAAATCTGTGTATTTGAGTCCTGAAAAAGACAGTCTCTTAGCAACACAGAAGGAAGGACCAAGAGGAACAAATTAAGGAAGAAGTGTGCTATTATTTGTGTATGTTCTCATTGTTTTGAAAACCACTCTAAACATAGGTGTGTTTTCAGCTTTTGTAACATTTGATCAGTTTAAAAAGCAGCAAAAGCAGGAGTGGTATGCTTTTCCTCCTGTGTGCCTTTTATTCTTTGTCTCCCCACACTTATTTTTGCCCACTTGGAGGACATTCATGGGCATTCTTAATTAAGAATTAATTTAAAATGTCTGCGTGGAGGACTTTCTGCTCCATATTCAATTAACTTAGAAAACATTGCCTTCATACGCAGATGGATTGGTTTTAAAGAGAAAACAGAATTCACCCTCATTTTAGACGTCTACAGTAATTCATTTAATTAACCTTGGAAGCATTTTGCATCCATTATGTATCCATAAATAAGGGAATGCTGAAGTGACTACTGCTCCCATTTAAGGCTAATTATGTGCTTCTCTAGCTGGGTTCCTTTGCTTGTGTGCAATTTTGAGTTCGAACAGGAGGAGAGGTTTTATAGTGAAGTTGTTCCCTGAGCTGAGCTAGGAAGTCAGGCAGGGACCCTGGCTGCTCTGCCATGTTCTGTTGGTGAGAGCAAGCCACCGGGCCAACCCAGTAGGAGTGGATTGGGGGGCGTGAATTTCTTGATGGAGGGAGTGGCCTGTGTACATAAAGCGTGGGAGGAATTTCTGGTTCCATTTTGGAAATGATTTTTTACATAAATGAAAGGAGTATTCACTTATGCCTTAGTTCCTGTGTTCCATCAATTTGGAGATGTACATTCCTTTCACCCCTATACACACTTTTTAATATCTCTAAAACCAGTGTCTTACAGTGGTAGCATCTTGTCACCATGGGCTAGACAAAACTGACACATTGTGGTCATTACTGCTGATTGTATAGGTGTGGACATAGCAGTTTTGTTTATATGTATTGTTGGTTTAATATATATGGTGAGATTAATTGCATATGAAAGGTCTTCCAAATAGTCCATCATGATTCAACACTGAAATATAAAATATTTGTGTACATAGAAAGTTATAGAACTATATGAACAGGATGTGACTTTAGTATCGGTGAAGAAAATTTTACTAGAGAAATGACCACAGCTACTATTTTTCTGCAAAACCCCAAAAAACGCAAGAGTTTTGGGGCATCTGAGACAGAAGATAAGTAGCTGAAATTGTGTTATACAGTTGTGGCAAAAGTATAACCTTCCAGATAATAAATTATGCAACTTGAAAACAGGAGAGGTTGGTCAATCCTTTCAAAGAGATGAAAGGAACTTCAAAGCAGTAAGTAGCTGGTGTGTCCAATTCATAAATTGTGCGGGACTGTACAGCAAATAAGACTGTTGCTGAGGTATGGAACATTAATTTATCAAACTTTCTGCCAACTTAGAGCTGCAGCTACTTATTTTCCAGTGATTTGTGATTTGGAGAAAAATTAATTTTAGACAGGAAATGCTGATAAAATCCCAGTTTCCTTAAAAGGCTCTGAAGTTTTTCTGTCCTGTTAAAGATGCTAAAGAGATCAAAGTCATGCACGTGGGGCTGTGAGAAGTGATTATTGCTGTGATTCTTGCACAGTTGCTGGTGGCTGAAAGTTGTTTAATCATAAGCTAAAAACATTTCCCAAGAACTGAGTTCTTCTCCAAAGACAGTATTGTGCGTGTGCACGTGTGTGCATGGCAGTTTTGGTCAGCAAGGAAATGAATCCTAGGTATCTGAAAGCCTTCTGTTGTGACACTCAGTAAGAACAAGAAAGTTGTAGTTTAGCTGCTAAGTTGTGTCTGACTCTTTTTTGACCCCATGGACTGTAGCCCACCAGGCTCCTCTGTCCGTGGGATTTTCCAGGCAAGAACACTGGAGTGGGTTGCCATTTCCTTCTCCAGGGGATCTTGCCAACCCAGGGATCGAACCCTCGTCTGCTCTGGCAGGCAGATTCTTTAAACTGAGCCACCAGGGAAGCCCAGGAATTAGAAAGTACCAGCCTCCAAATTGGCATATTGCGTGTCTGGCAGCTGGAAGAATATTTCACAGAAACAGTGGGGCATCAGATGGAAAACAATGGACATCAGCAACTGAGTTAAAAATATTCAAAAGAGCAAGATTTGTTAGGAATATCTTAACCAGTTTATTTTTTTCTTTTTTACTACAGGAGTACATGAGTGTCGTATGATAAACCTACCTATCTGAAAGCTTTTTCAGTCATTATAAAATAGCTCTAAGTAACAAGACAGCATTATGTTATGGTTTACTTGGCAGCATTTTTCTCAGTGGTGTGTAAACTGAGGGTTCATCTTAAAACTGATTGCATCTTAGACTCAGTAAGTATGTGCTAGGCACTGAGCCTAAAGCTACTGTCATGGAGTTTCCAGTTTAAGGGTTGCTGAGGGTATTTCTGCTTGAGCCCCAAAATGCATTTTCAAAATGTGTTTTCATAGAGTATATAAGAACAAAATTATTAAGCACTCATGTCACTTTTATGGCAAAATAAGCTCCAAACAGCCGAATCTTAAAGGATTTAAGTGTTAAGCTTATTTTCTTTGTGTTTTATAGATGTATATTCCCAGCTAATCAGTAAGTTCTGAGTGTATTGTACAGATTCCCTGGATAAAAGTTGAAAGACATCAATCATCAAAGTCAGGCGTGAGACCTTTAGTTGCTAATGGCTGTTTATCTTCCAGGGGCTTCTACAATTCATCCTCATTGTTTCTCAGCAGTAACTACACAAGGTAGATGTTATGCAATCTTTTGGTTTTTTTAAAAAGAGTAAACCTTACCTCCTAGAGCACGTTTAGGTTTACAGCAAAATTGAGAGATTTCCCATCTATTCTCTGTCTCCAGAGATGAATAGCTCTTCCCACTGTCAGCATCCCCCACCAAAGTGGTACATTTGCTACAATCCATGAAGCCACCTTGACACACCATTATCATCCAGAATCCATAGTTTACATTGAGGATTCACTGTTGGTGTTACACATTCTTTGAGTTTTAACAAACGTATAATGACATGTATCCACCATTATACATAATGACAAATGTATAAAGGCATGTAACATCATACAGAATAGTTTCACTGCCCTAGAAATCCTCTGTGCTCTGCTGATTCATGGCTCTCTCTCTCCCCTCTAGCCCCTGGCAACCAGTGATCTTTTTACTGTCTCCATAGTTTTGCCTCTTTCAGAATGTCATTTACTTGGAATCCTTCAATATGCAACCTTTTCAGCTGGCTTTCTTTCACTAAATAACGTGCATTTTTCTTCTACATCTTTTGATAGCTTGTAGTTCTTTTTAGCACTAAATGATAATACATTTTCTGGATATACCACAGTTTACCCATTCACCTTCTGAAGAACATCCTGGTTTCTTCCAAGTTTTGGCAATTATGAATAAAGCTGCTATTAGCCATCCATATGTAGGTTTCTGTGTGGGCATAAATTTTCAACCACACTGGATTCCAAGGATTGTGATTGCTGTGTCATATGGTAAGCGTATGTTCAGTTTTGTAACCAATCACTCAGTGGTGTTCGGAAGTTAAGGTACTATTTTGCATTTCCACCAGCAATGAATGAGAGTTCCTATTGTTCCCCATCCTCACCAGCATTTGGTGTTGGCAGTGATATGGATTTTGGGCATTCTAATAAGTGTGTAGTGATATCTTGTTTTAACTTGCATTTCTTTGATAACTTGCAATATTGAGCATCTTTCATATGCTTATTTGCCATCTGTGTATCTTCTTTTAGTGAGGTGTCTGTTAAGGTCTTCAGCCT
>SJYQ01094235.1:0-18127 GCA_006410935.1 Redunca redunca | reverse complement strand
GCTATATATATATATATATATATATATATATATATATATGCCCTCTCTATTGAACCTCCCTCCCACCCCCCAACCCTCTAGGTTTTCACAGAGTACTGGGTTGAGCTCCCTGTGTTATATAGCACCTTCCCGTGAGACATCTATTTTATATATAGTAATGTATGTGTTTCATACCTTACTGGATGAAGCACAAGCTGGAATCAAGATTGCCAGGAGAAATATCAATAACCTCAGATATGCAGATGACACTACCCTTATGGCAGAAAGCGAAGAAGAACTAAAGAGCCTCTTGATGAAAATGAAAGAGGAGAGTAAAAAAGTTGGCTTAAAGCTCAACATTCAGAAAACTAAGATCATGACATCTGGTCCCATCACTTCATGGCAAATAGATGGGGAAACAGTGGCTGACTTTATTGTGGGGGGCTCCAAAATCACTGCAGATGGTGACTGCAGCCATGAAATTAAAAGATGCTTGCTCCTTGGGAGAAAAGTTATGGCCAACCTAGACAGCATAAAGCAGACATTACTTTGCTAACAAAAGTCCGTCTAGTCAAAGCTATGGTTTTCCCAGTAGTCATGTATGGATGTGAGAGTTGGACCATAAAGAAAGCTGAGCACCAAAGAATTGATGCTTTTGAACTGTGGTGTTGGAGAAGACTCTTGAGAGTCCCTTGGACTGCAAGGAGATCCAACGAGTCCATTCTAAAGAAGATCAGTCCTGGGTGTTCATTGGAAGGACTGATGCTGAGGCTGAAACTCCAATACTTTGGCCACCTGATGCAAAGAACTGACTCATTGGAAAAGACCCTGATGCTGGGAGGGATTGGGGGCAGGAGGAGAAGGGGACTACAGAGGATGAGGTGGTTGGATGGAATCACCGACTCAATGGACATGGGTTTGAGTGGACTCTGGGAGTTGGTGATGGACAGGGAAGCCTGGCGTGCTGCAGTCCATGGGTCACAAAGAGTCAGACACGACTGAGCAGCTGAACTGAGCTGAATGTGTTTCAGTGCTACCCTCTCGATCTATCTCACCCTCCCCTTCCCCCTCTGTGTCCACAAGTCTGTTCTTTGTTTCTGCATCTCTGTTCCTGCCCTGCAAGTAGGTTTATCAGTACCAGTTTTTCTTGATTCCATATATATGCATTAATATATGATACTTGTTTTTTTATTTATGACTTACTTCACCCTGTATAACAGGCTCTGGCTCATCCACCTCACTAGAACTGACTCACATTCATTCCTTTTATGGCTGAGTACTATTCCATTGTCTATATGTACCACAACTTCTTTATCCGTTCATCTGTCAGTGGACATCTGGTTTGCTTCCATGTCCTGGCTATTGTAAGTACTGTTCAGCCTGGTTTTTAATCAGATGGTCTGTTTTCTTATTATTGACCTCTCAGGGCTCCTTGTATATATTGGATTACAGTTATTAGTTATGTCTTTTGCAAATATTTCTAAACTTTTAAACACAAGTGATATCTAAAAATCAAGCATTTTTTAAAATATTGTAAAAATATCAGCACCGAAAACTCTGAGGAAGAAATACTCGCCCCATGTTTGGGGCAAGTTGTCTCCCATAGTACCCCACAGTGCCCTGGGGCAGAGCCCTGGTCCCCGCCCCCCAGCTCTGGCCCCTGTTACACCCCTCACACCACACAGGATTGACAGTGTGCCATCACTTAATCAAGATGTAAAGCCCTGCTGAAATGGAAGGAACTAGGACTGTCCAGTTCGCTGCAAAACCTAGCAGCACTCCTAGTACACAGTAGGCAGTAAATGAAGTGTAGAGTCTCAATACACAGATATTTGCTATAAATAGCTTCCCTCAATTTTGCATATGTACGTTTTAATTGTGTGATTAGATTTAAACATTTCCCAATATTTGATTCATTTCAGAAATGTCTATTTATCATGTTTGCAGTTTTTTAGAACAGTAGCCCTAGATATTGTATTTTTAAACATGATAGCCAGTAACCACGTGTGGCTCTCTAAATTTGAATGTAAATTAATGAAAATTAAAATGTCAGTTCCTCAGTCTCACTAGCTATATTTCAGGACTCAGTAGCCATCCATGGCTACTATATTGGACAGTGCAGGTCTAGAACTTTTTTATGATTTGAGAAATTTCTGTTAGTCAGAGCTGACCTAGAGGGTGGATTGGTGGGGAGAGAAACCAGAGGCAGGGAGACCAGTTAGGTGGTGTTTGCCTAATGTCAAACGAGATGACAGCTTGAACTAGGCTGGGACAGGGTTTGAGGTGAAGCAGGCATTGAATTAAAACTGTTTAGAGCAAGGATCAGCTTGATCTGGGCTGAGGTGTGAGGCAGAAGAAGAGGTGTAAGGTTTTTGGGGTTTTTAAAAACTGTTTATTTGGTCGTGTTGGGTCTGCATGTGTTGGGTCAAGTTGTGGCAAGGGGGCTCATAATTGCAGCACTCGAGCTTCGTCGCCCCAGGGCATGTAGGATCTTATTTCCCTGACCAGGGATCTAACCCATGTCCCCTGCATTGGAAGGCAGATTCTTAACCACTGGATCACCAGGGAAGTCCAGAGGAAGAGGTAAGGTAACTGTGTGGATACTGAGTTAGATGAACTGAGAGTTACAAGAGGAAGACATTTGAGGTGGAGGGGAGCAGCTGATGCATCCAAGTGTGGTTTGCTGAGGTTTGCATACTGTAGATCATCACCCACGCTGCTCATAAATCTGGGCCCAGGAACTAAGAGGGGTCTGGGGTGAGGATGCCGATGGTGGGTCCTGAGTGCAGGCACGGCTGTGAGAGCCAAGTGCTGCGCTAGCACTGCGAGAGCCTGGAACAGAGGATGTCTGCACCTGAGGGTCTGGGGATGGGAGTAGAATCAAAACAGAACCTGAGCTAGAAGTGTTCCAAGGTGGGGCTGAACACGGACAAGAGAGTCATGGTGGTGTGCAGAGTGGCATGGTGCAGAGGAGCAGCCCACTGTCTGAGAACAACGTGGAGGGAGTGGAATTGAGCGTGTTGATCTATACCCAGGAAGAGCCCCCAGGAAAGTCAGTGGGTTGCACAAATGCACCAAGCAGGCCTTATCTGTGCTGCCTCCAGGCCAAGGGTTGCCAACCCAAATGCCCGCTAGGCTCTGGCAGGGAGCAGAAACCCTGAATCCAGACCTGGGGCCCAGGCTTCACAGAATGAATAATGAAAGTTAAGGTATCTGGGACAAGTGGGAATTAGCCAAGTATATAGCAAACCTAATACTCTGCCTCCCTCCCTAGTAATTCTGGTCAAACCTGATCTTTGCAAAAAAAATTTTTTTAAAATTTCTTTACAGTATGTTTCATAACCTAGTCTGCTCTCTACTGGGATGATGTCTGTTTCGTACTAAATTATAACTTCTAAATTCTATCACAGGAGGATATTATATATATAATTTTGTGTATGTGCTAAAATTGTTCCATTTTTTACCATTTTTTCTCTCATCAAGAAGCATGCTTAAATTATTCTCCAATGATCTATTCTTAAATTTTTTATTGGAGTATAGTTTACTTACAATGTTGTGTTAGTTTCCACTGTACAGCAGTGAATCAGCTATATATATATATATATATATATAAAATATATGTACATATATCCCCTCTTCTTTGGATTTCCCCCCCATTAGGTCACCACAGAGCATTAAGTAGAGTCCCTGAGCTAAACAGTAGGTTCTCATTAGTTATCTATTTTATACATAGTATGAATAGTGTATATATGTCAATTCCAACCTGCCAATTCATCCCACCCACTGCCTTCCTCCTTGATGTCCATACATTTCTTCTCTATGTCTGTGTCTCTATTTCTGCCTTGCAAATAAGATAAACTGTACCAGTCTTTCTAGATTCCACATATATGTGTTAATATTTGACATTTGTTTTTCTCTTTCTAACTTATTTCACTCTATATGTAAGTCTCTAGGTTCACCCATGTCTCAACAAATGACCCAATTTCTTTCTTTTTTATGGCTAAGTAATATTCCGTTTATATGGATGTAATATAATACCACATATACCAATATAATACCACATCCTTGTTTATCCAGACCTCTGTCGATGGACATCTAGGTTTCTTCTGTGTCCTGGCTATTATAAACAGTGCTGCAGTGAACGCTGCATTGCTTGTGTCTTTGGGAATTATGATTTTCTCTGGGTATATGCCCAGTAGTGAGATTGCTAAGTGATATGGTAGTTCTATTTTTGGTTTTTTAAGGAGGTTCCATACTGTTTTCCATAGTAGCTGCACCAACCTACGTTCCCACCAACAGTGGTTCCCTTTTCTCCACACCCTCTCCAGCATTTATTGTTTGTACATTTTAAAACAATGGCCATTCTGACAGGTGTGAGGTCCAAGTTTTAAAGTTAGTAGGTTTCAACAAGCAAAGTGTTTCAGTAATAGAAGTTGTACAGACATGTGGACATTTGGCCCTAGCAGAGATAATGAAGAATAGATACCTAATCCAGACTCTCCTCCCTGGCTGTCCGTCAGGGCCACTTGAAGCATTCTACAACAGTGCCCTAAAGGGAACATCCTCCCCAGAGTTTCCAGTTTAACTGGTCTGCATAGGAGCCTGGCTCGCAATACTAATTTTAAGTACCATGGAATATTCTAGCATTGCAGCCAGGGCTGAACCCCTGGTTTAATCATACCATTTATATCTACAATATTTTAGGTAAAGGAAGAGAAACGCCACCACAGCCTTCTGAGTAGGACAGGGAAGGAAAACAGTAAACGCTTCCTCTAAATGGTAGCTCATTGGAACAGTCCATTTTTCCCTCTGCGCCCCGCTCCAGGAGGACAAGATGCTGGTTCCCATGGACAAGATCAAGCCTGGGTAACGAAACAGACCTGTGCATGAGAGATTCGCTGCCAGCAGAACAGAACCCACTAGCCATCCGGCCCAGGTGACATGTGTGAGAGAATATGTTCTTGTCAGATACCTTTCAAGTAATGGTCCTAAGTGTTTTGTTTGTTTGTTTTGTTTCAAACAGCAGAACCGTTACTTCAAAGTAAATCTTTTCTTCAGCCTCTGTCCTCCACCCACCAGCCACCACCCCCCTGAGACCTTTCTTAGGAATACTTGGGTTCCTCAAAACAGTTTAAAACCCAAAGCATCAAGTGTTAAAGCTACTTCAGTCTTCAGTAGATGCTAAAATAAGCATCAACTTGAAACCAGCTGTGCCATAACACGCAATCAAACCGTGGTCTATTGTTTCCTCTTGAGGTTTCCCCTCCGGCAGGGCTCTGAGAACACTGTCATCCACCTCAGCTTTTATGTGACAACCTGACGGGGCTCAGGAACATTTTTCGCCTTTCAGTAGAGATAATAGTTTTGAAAAGGAAATATGTACTGGAAAGTAAATGAAATATAGTTTTAGACATTAAAATNAAGTAGCTCAGTGGTCGAAGCCCAGGCTGAGAGCATTGGCCTTGTACTCAGTGAGGAGCAGCCATTCTCTGTGAAAACTGCTTTGTGCCCGATTGCCTGAGGATGTGCTAATAGTATCTCCTGGTCTCTGTTCAGTAACCAGGGAGCCCCGTGCATCTGTGGACACAACAGCCGCAAGAATAGCCTGTAATCGCAGGCTGCTCACACAGTATGTTAAATCCCTGGAGGGAGACACTGCCAAGATGTAAAAAGACTTGGCTGAGAATACCCCACCAGAATGGTTATCTCAGACTGAGCATAGACTGTATTTCTAATCAGAGCAAAATACACATAGTCTAGGTCAGGGAACGCCATACGCCCATCTCTGACATAGGAGACTGCAAGAAATGAACTGGGCAACAGCACGTATGCAGGAGCAGAAAGAACTCAAACGCTTACCCAGGCTGGCATAAGGGTTGACTTGAGCTTTACCTGTTACGGTGCTAAAGGAACACCATAGCATGTGAGTATATGCTAGAAAGAAAACGGCAAGTGGCAGTTACACTATCAGTTTGGTGGCTGCAGGGAGCTAGTCACTGAACTTCTGTAACAGAAAGTTTTTTTTTGCAAGAGACTACTAGGGGTGTCCCCATGGCAACAGGCTTTTTACGTTATTAATGTCCAGTGGCACCCTGCCTCCACTGAACCCTCAGACAGAGGTGAACTCAGACACTGGGGCAACGCCTCTGTAGGGACAGGTGATTCTGCTCTTGGAGCAGTTCTAGCTTTTGGAGACATTCAGGTGAGGTACTATACACACCCCTGCACATCATTCCAAGACCGCTCTCCTGCCTACTTGTATTTTGATTTTCCTGAGTGGAACATCCTCACAGAACTTGGTTTTCAGTCTTTTTACCATCTAGATTACTTGTCTCCATACATGAGTTTTTTTTTTTTTTTTTTCTTTCACTCCTTTCATGAGTGCTCTTTTATGGGTGGGCCACTATAACAAAAACACCATAAACTGGGTGGCTTGAGTATTAAACATTTATTTCTTACAGTTCATGAGGCTTGGAAGCCTAAGATTAAAAACTCCAGCATATTCAGTCTGATAAGGTCCCACTGCCTGGGTCACAGCTGACCTCCTTTTATTCTGTCTTCACATGGAGGAAGGGACAAGAGAGTTCTTGGGATCCCTGTTACAAGTACACTAATCCCACTCAAGGGAATTAATTCCCTCATGAGTTCATCACCTCCCACAGGCCCTATCTCCGTATACCATCACCTTGGGCGTTCAGATTTCCACACACGAATTGGGTGGGTGGGGGGACACAAATCTTCGGCCTATAGCAGTGGCGTAAGGCACTTCCTGCATTGTTCAGCAGATGACCTGGTTGGGCTTGAATAGAGCAAGATCCTGGATAGCCACTGTCATCATCCTAAGCCATATTTCTGTTAGTGGAGGCTAAGGCCACACCAGCGGTTTTCATGCTGGCATATTGAGTTTACTTGTCTGCTACAGCCTGTAGAGGTGGTTTTGTTTCTTGGTTTCTTGACCAGTATCTCCTAAGCTTTTGCCCTCTTTCCTATATTTGTACTGTTTTTGACAACCCAAGTTCAGACCTTTTTATTGATCCCTGTTTTATTTCTCCAGCTTCAAAGATGATTGAATTCTGATTCAGTGGGACAGGAAATTCATTCTCACCCTGCGTTCTCCCAGCCACACATGTGGTCACCTTGCCTGCTGTGTTACTCTTCAAGTCAAAGATCATATTCGTCAGGCTGGGTGGAAAATGAATCAGCCCTCTTCCTATGTCCCCCAGGTTGGGGACACATCAGTAGGCTTTGGAAATGCTTATTATTAATTCTCCACATTGTTCTATCCCAGTTTACCATCTTGTCAGTAAGGATATCATGAGAGCATCCTCAGAGGTCTAGTGAAGTCCAGTTCTCCTTGATTTCTTCCTCTAACTGATGGAACAGTGGAAACAACACAGGTTCCAAGTTGTTGGAATAAAGGATAAAACCATGCCAGGTGACTTGAGCTCATTTTGAGTCAGCTAATTGCTCTTTGTTGTCGTTCAGTCACTAAGTTGTGTCTTTTTGCAACCCCATGGACTGCAGCACGCCAGACTTCCCTGCCCTTTGCTATCTCCTGGAGTTTGCCTGGGTTAGAAAGATCCCCTGGAGATGGCAATGGCTACCCACTCCAGTATTCTTGCCTGGAGAATTCCATGGACAGAGGAGCCTGTCGGACCTACAGTCCATGGGGTCGCAAAGAGTCAAACATGACTAAGCTACCAACACTTAACTGCTCTTGACAGTCGTTTTATTCATCTTGGACTTTTATTCTGCCTTTCTAATGTTCGTTTACTTTTTTCTGGGAACATTTTCTTTAAAGAAGCAGAATATAATTCCATAACTCCAGGCACCAGAAATGCCCCTTCCTTGATTTGCTGTGTAAAAATATTCATGATCATTGAACAAAAGAGCCCACTCTTTGAAGACTGATTTTGTTTTCTATAAAATTTCTGCAATCCCCAGTTCATTCCGGCCTTTGAAATTCCCCATCCCATCCTCCTGTATTCAACCTAAGTGCTTTTCCTTCAAGAATTTGCTTTTGATTCTGTGCCTTCCTAACTTTTAGTGTGAGCTCTTACAATCTGAGCAGCCTTATTGGTTTCTATAGCAACATTCACTTTTCTGATTAGGATTGTTTGCAGATTGCCTAGTCAGAGCTTCTAGACTTTGGGGTCTTCCCAGGTGACTCAGTGGTAAAGAATCTGCCTGCCAAGCAGGAGACGTGGGTTTGATCCCTGGGTGGTGAAGATCTCCCTGGAGTAGGAAATGGCAGCCTACTCCAGTATTCTTGCCTGGAGAATTCCATGGACAGATGAGCCTGGCGGGCTACAGTCCACGGGGTCACAAAGACTTGGACATGACTCAGCACAAACGCAGACTTCCTGAATACACTTCTCTTTTAGCATCTCATGCTCTAGAGTCATGTCTGTATAGTGAGAACTTCGAACCCAGCTTTCCCTCTCACCCAAAATTGGGCCTCAGGAAACAATAGGATACCTTCCAGGCTTGAATCTGTGTATATATTAAAGAGGGTCTCACCAATGCTTGGGTGCGAATGGCTCTTCCAGTCCTGAGAGCAGTGTCTGTGGGTACTCGGCTGTGGCAAAAAGATCCTTGCCTTTTTGCAGAAGACAGACGTGAGAGTAGCTGTGACGTGGCTGTGAGTTTTTGCGGGCCTCCCCATGCTCCTTCCTACATGTTCTTTCCATTGCTCAGTTCTTGGGGTATAGAAATGCAAGGGTGAGTGTTCAAGTGTCACACAATTCAGTATTGGAACTGAAAACGGCAAGATGGTTTATTTTTCATTCTTAAATTAACATAAAGCACGGAAGCTATATAAATGTGTTCATGCTGTTCTTAAGATAATGTCATCTGAATTTTCTTTGAAAGAAAAAGATGTTTGAATGCTTGCCTTTGTGGAATGAAAATGTTTTTCAATTTGGTCTTAGATTTTACTAAATAGGGAATAATCTCTGACCTTGGGAAATGGTTCTCAGCAATCTAGTGTCAGCTGTGTCCCAGTTTCTCAGGTCCCAAGTCTTGGTAACAGGTTAGAAAGTCTGATGTAGCAGCGTTTGGGGAGTGCCTTCTATATTTGGCTCAAAGTGATATGGAGACAGCTAACTTGTGTATGAAAGGTAGCCAGCTGCCACAGCCAGCGAGAGAACTTGACTGTCTCTTCACTTCAGATCCATGCCTTGCTTTTAATATTTACTTGAGGTTAAGATGTTGAAGGTGCATGCTTAGACTTTCAGACATCCACTTGCCTGGTCCTTTGGATTTGCCTAATCAAACGTCTTTATCTTTTCACAGTCACTCCTCTCTGTCAATGTGGTCACTACCCTGTACCAGCCACCATCTTGCATGATCTAAATCGTGTCCTCACCATGATTCTTTTAGTTGCAGCCTGTGGGGTCCTTCACTGCAGCCCAGGCTCCAGCTCCAGGCTCCAGCAGTTGCGGTGTGCAGGCCCTCCAGTCTCAGCACCGCTCAGTGGCCACATGGCATGTGGGATCCCAGTTACCCGACCAGGGATCTACCCCGCGTCCCCTGTTGTGGAAGGTGAATTCTTAACCACTGGACCACCGGAGAAGTCTCACCTCACTATCATTCTTGTCTCCCTCCAATTCATTGCCTAGACTGGAAAACAAGTCAAAGTGATCTTCTAAAAATGCAAGTCAGGTCACAGCATTAAAATGCTTTAGTGAGTGCCTCCTAGATTTGGATAAAACCCAATTTTTTTTCAGTCTATCCTGAGGATATGTGTTCCTCTGTCTCTGAAGTATCTCTTCAGCTCTGTCTCCTAGCACAAGGCCCTCTTTTCCGAGGTATTTTCTGCCTCGGGGCCTTTGCACCTCTTTCCCTCTGCCTGCTTCCCTTTGCAAGAAGCCCTCTTCTCCTTCCCCCCTCACCTGACTGACTTCCTGTCTCAGCTCAAACATAACTTCCTCAAAGAAGTTTTCTCTACCATTCTCATCTAAGTATGGGCTCCTTGTTCCATTTGCTCATGGCTCTTGATTATTTTCCTTCTGAGCCATTATCACAGTTTGCGATTATGTCCTTTAATCTGTGTCCTCACAAACTGTCAAGTTAATGGGGCTAGAGACGGTGTTTGTTTTGTCCTCTATTCCAGTTCCCCGAAACCTTCTCCACATCCTGATACGTATGTGCCCTTAAATATTTGTTAAATAAATCTATAGACACATGAATTAGTGCTGTGTCATCCCACCAAATGTGGTAGAATGGAAAATGCTGTGGGTTGCAATAAAGAGATGTGGATTCTAAACCCCAGTCTGCC
Organism: Redunca redunca; assembly: GCA_006410935.1. Classification (NCBI taxonomy): domain Eukaryota; kingdom Metazoa; phylum Chordata; class Mammalia; order Artiodactyla; family Bovidae; genus Redunca; species Redunca redunca. The sequence continues at coordinate 7,869 of SJYQ01094235.1, read as the reverse complement.
ATTTAGCAGTTCCATCTAATCTCTTGACCTCCTCGTGCTCCAGCTGTCTTTTGTTTAAGTTAGGGATAATGATCTTGACCTACCTATCTTGGGGAGATGTTGTAAAGATCACATGACTCATTTTGTAGGTGAACCTTTTGGGGAACTGCATGGTAAAGTACCTTTCTGTCCATTGGCATTGCTTGCCAGTGACTTAACAGAGGATACAGGGAACGGAAAGACTTGGAACTGGGCCTGTGAGAAAACTTGGGGACAAAGCAGACACCAGGCACAGGAGGTATGCGTGCTCATGTTTAATTGAAGAAGATGCACAGAACTGCCTGGGCCCACAGCCAGGAGCCTGTGCTGAAGATGCTTTTGTAGAGCACAAGCTTGATAGAAGAAGAGTAGTAATGCTTAGTCTTACCAATTCACCTTTCCACTTAGAGGCCTCGGGCCATGATGAAAAGACACTCAACTCAGAGAGCGATGTCTTGAGATAGAGTCCTAACCCTGCCACTGACCAGGTCTGGAAACTTAGACTTAACCTCTATTCCTTTCCTTACTGTAAAATAGATTGGCAAGAAAAATATTACTGTTTTTACTTCCAGGAAGGTTGTTATCAGGAAAGATTGAATGGAATAATGTGTGTAAACATGCTTTGGAGATGTGTTAGGTATTATATGCAGAAAGTAGCATTTAAATTCAAAATTGTAGAAAAATTCATTCAATAACTGCCTTAAAGCACCCCCTTTGGGAATACTTTATACCCAGATTTCTTGGTAATACTTTTTCCTTGGATAGTTTCATTTGCCTTCGGGGTACTCAGGAATGTAGTAACTACATACATATTTGTAGACCCCTTTGGGAGGAGAATTTCCATACATTTTGATCTGTCTGCGGGCAATATATTCTGATCATTTGCTTGTGAAAGGGCGACTCTCACTGTTTTTGCACGGTGACTGCTAAGATAGATGCAAATGTAATTAATATTTTTCAGCCAGAGAAGTCATGCATAAAATATCTGATAGATTGAACTGGGAAATGTACCTCCACCTGACACCATTTGAGTAGACTACCCTAACTTATTGACATCAATTGATTTCAAATTGTACCAAAAATTTAATGATAGTGTTTTAACATCAAAAATAATCATCACATTCAATTTGTGTTTGTTGTTCAGTCAGCTAGTCATGTCCTGACTCCTTGTGACCCCATGGTCTGCAGCACACCAGGCCTCCCTGTCCCTCACCATCTCCCAGAGTTTGCCCAAATTCATGTTCATTGTGTCTTTGATGCTGTCCAGCCATCTCATTCTCTGATGCCCTCTTCTCCTTCTGCCTTTAGTCTTTCCTAAAACCAGGGACTTTTCCAATGAGTCATCTGTTCACATCACATGACCAAAATATGGGAGCTTCAACGTCACTCCTTCCAGTGACTATTCAGGGTTGATTTCCCTTAAGATTGACTGGTTTGATCTCCTTGCTGTCCAAGGGACTTTTAGGAGTCTTCTCCAGCACCATGGTTCAAAGGCATCAATTCTGTGGCATTCTGCCTTCTCTACAGTCCAGCTCTCACAACTGTATGTGTTCACTAGGAAGACCATAGCTTTGACTATACGGACCTTTTAACTGATTTTGAACTGTACCAAAAATTTAATGATAGTGTTTTAACATCAAAGATAACCACAACATTCAATCTATGTCATATGTAAAATTTATCTTGATTTCAGCAGAATTAAAATATTCCTGTCAGATCTTAGAATCCAGAATGTGCCCCATCCTATTGGCCCTCTGGCTGGTGGTGTACCTTAGAGAGACCTGGAGTTACGAGAAGTCTGTAATGTCTGTCCTAGAATCCTGGACACATCTTTTTCTTTTTTTAATTAGCTTTATTGGAGTATAGTTGATTTACAGTGTGGTGTTAGCTTCAGGTGTGTAGCAAAGTGAATCAGTTATATGTATACCTATGCCCACTCTCTTTTAGATTTTTTCCCCATATAGGTCGTTACAGAGAACTGATGAGTCCAGTTCCCTGTGCTATACAGCAGGTTCTTATTAGCTATCTGTTTTATATTTAGTAATATATGTCAAGTCCAACTTTCCAGTTCATCCCTCCCTCGCCTTACCTCATGTTGGGCATAAGCTTGTTTTTTACATCTGAACTCTATGTCTGTTTTGCAGATAAGTTCATTTGTACCCTTTTTTTAGATTCCACATATAAGTAATATCATATATTTGTCTTTCTCTCTAACTTCATTGAGTTTGGCAATCTCTAGGTCCATACATGTTGCTGTAAATGGCATTATTTTGTTCTTTTTTGTGGCTGAGTAATATTCCTCTGTGTGTGTATACATACATACACACTACATCTTTATCCACTCCTCTATTGATGAACATTTAGGTTGATTCCATGTCCTAACTATTGTAAATAGTGCTACAATGAACACTGGGGTGCATGTATCCTTTTGAATTATAGAACCATGGGTGTTTCTTACTTCTCTCAGAACCCCTATATTGATGGCATCGTGCCCTAATTTTGCTTTTGACATTGGAATACTTTTGTCCCTTATTATGAATTTAAATGGCTTCTTTAGGTGTGTGAGTTTTTAGGCTAGAGCAGAAAAGTTTGAAGTTGTGTTCTTCCAATTAACATGTTTATACTTCATCTTAGAAATTCTAATGAGATTGCAAAAGCTGCATGTAAGTCTATAGAGAAGCATTTGGCAAGAAACTAAATGCTGCATTTATTTCCATAGATCTAAGTTTTAAAGCTTAGTAAGAGCTTATAGCATGATTTTGCAAATTCTGGAAATTATTAAGTTCTCTGCCTCACAGTAAAAGTTATAGATACCTCATAGATGCCACAGACCTCCCCTGATTATATCATCCTTAAGTTCTTTTGTTGTTGCTGTTGTTGTTAAATTGACGTAAATTCACATACCATACAATTTATCCCTTTAAAATGTACAATTCCTTGGTTTTCAGTATATTCATAAGGTTGTGCAACCATTACAATTTTTTAATTCCAGTAGCTTTTCATCACCCCAAAAGAAACCCCATTCTATTAGCATGATTCCTCATTCTCCATTCCCCAGCCCCCTGGCAACCGTTAATCTATGTGGTTGCCTGTTTCTATGGATATGCCTGTTCTGGACATTTCTGGGATCATACAATATATGTATGGTCTTTTGTGTTGGACTTCACTCAGCATAATGCTTTAAGGTTCATTCATGATTAGTATATATCACTTCTTCCTTTTTATGGCTGAGTAATAGTCTGTGCTTCCCTGGTGGCTCCAGTGGTAAAGAGCCTGCGTGCCAATGCAGGAGATACAAGTTCAATCCCTGGGTCAAGAAGATCCCTTGGAGAAGGAAATGGCATCACACTCCAGTATTCTTGCCTGGGAAATCCCATGCACAGAGAAGTCTGGTGGGCTACAGCCCATAGGGCACCCCCACCCCCAGCAAAGAATTGGACACAACTTAGCAACTGAACACAATAGTCTGTGGTATGGATATACCACATTTTGTTAATCCATTCATCAGCTGATAGACATTTGGGTTGTTTCTATTTTGGAGCTATTATGAATAATTCTGCTACAAACATTTGTATACAACTTTTTGCTAAACATGTATCTCACCTCTCTGATACATACTTAGGAATAGAATTGATAGGTCTAATGGTAACTGTTAACTTTTTCAGGAACCGCAAAACTATTTTCCAAACTGAGTGAACCATTTCACATTCCCACCATCAATGTATGATGGTTCTAGTTTCTCCCCATTCTTGCCAGTACTTGTGACATTCTTTTTGTTTGTAGCCATACTAGTTGATATGAAGTGGTATCTCACTGTGAGTTTGATTTGCATTTCCCAAATGATTAAATGTTGAGCACTTTTCCATGTACGTATTGGCTATTTGTATACTTATTTGTAGAAATGTGTATTTGAATTTTATGCCCTTATGTCCTTTAGGAATCTAGCACTGATCTTAATCTTCTGAGTGGTCCCCTGCCTAGGAGACACCGTGTCATCCTCCCATGTTTCTGTCCCTAACACTAACAGAATCATGCTGTCCAGTTGCCAAAGCCAAGGACCTGGAAATCTTCTCACCCACTCAGCACATCTAATTTGTTTGTATGTCTTATAGATTCTTCCTCTGTAGTATCAAATCCATCCTTTTTCCATTCCTACTGTCACCACCTTGCTTTAGGCTTATTACTGAGCAAAAGGCTTACTTCTCAATGCTCAGAGAACTTAATATTATGGCACTGGCTTTTGAGAGAAGAAAAAGCTTTATCATGATGTCAGCTGGCAAGGAGACAGAAGGCAAGGCTCTCAAATTGTTACTGAACTTGGGTCTCCTCACCCACCATGTTGCAAAGCCAATTTACTGACAGTGGTTTGTGGTAAAGGAAAATATAGCATTTATTGCAGGTGCCAAGCAAGGAGAATCCTGTAACTCATGCTCAAAAGGCTCAGACTCCCTGGGAAGGGAAGGGCTTTTAAAAATAACATTTGGGGTGAGGGTTGCAGGATGCATGACTTCTGATTGGTCTCTGGTGAGGTAACAGGGTAGTGTTTTGGGAGTCTTAATCATCAACCTTCTGGTTCCAACCAGTCTGGAGCTTACCCACTTGTGGACTCAATGATATGTGTTATATAGTTAGAGAAGAAACCAGGACTCTGTGTTATAGCTGAACAATTGTGTCTTGACTGCCTTTCCTTTGTTTCTGCGTTCCCTCACTTTCCTAATTAGTAACTGTTTGAGTCTGCTCTTTGGAACTCAGGGAAGGCCTGGAAGACTAAAGCCTTTTTCTGCAAACAAGAAACAGGGGACATAGAGGGCCTGTTATACACAGAAGTCCCTGAAGGGTCCTGCTTGGTTTCAATCCCAAGACAAGAAAGAGAATAAAGTTTTGAACAGAGAAGTTAAGCTCAGCAAGAGGACTTGGTTCTGAGGGGCTTGATTTCAAAATCTACTCTCTGATCTGGGGTTTGATCAAGCTTTTAGGAGTGGGGGAAGGAGGGTTGGTCAACAGAAATGCAGGAAGGGAGGGTTCCCATGGAGGGGCTCTGGAACTTGGCCCTTTATGGCAAGGTGTGGTCAAGTATCTTCAGCACCAGATCTTCCTGGACAGCAAACTCCTTGCTTCTGAAGTGGTTTCGGGGGTCAGGCTCTGGTCAAATACCAGTCCTTTGCTCATGGGTGGAGAAACTTTGATTCCAGGTGTCATTTGAGGGCCAAATCTTCTCCTCTATGCATGTTCTGGCTGCATAGCTTGGGGTTTTGTTCTATTGTCTCTGGAAAACAAGTCAGTATCTCATTAGTACCAGGATAGGGCCAGTTGGGGCCTGGTTCTATGGTTACAGGCTCTCCTCCCAGCTCTCCTGAAAAACTGAAATGATCTTTTCACTGGACTGTCCATCTGCAACCTGCTTCATCTCTCATCCACGTTATCTGCCGCGAATCTGCTGAAAATCCTTCCAGGGCACCTCCAAATCCTAAGCCAACAGCCAGATCCCTGAAGGTGGCCTACATGGCCTTGGCTCCTTCCCTTTCATGAGCCCAAGATTCTGCAGAACAGAGTTCAAGATCGGCTCCATCTCTGGAAGTGCTCCTGACTGAAGGCATCTCTCATCTTGGTTTTGTTTCCTTCCTGTCTCCCCTTCTCAATACCTGCCCATGTTTTTGTGATAGCATTTATTTCGGAGCGGTATGTAGTCATCATGGGTTCTTGTTTGTTTTTCCCGCTAGCTTTCTCAATGCTTTTATAGTTTCTGGAATAAAGTAATCCCTCCAATACTTAATGAACACATGTTCCCTGAGCCCCCACAATGTGCTGGGTGTTCAGGGCATCCATCATTGTCCTGCCTCTCTGTGAAGAGTTGGGAAGGTCTCTCACTCTGAGGCAGTGTAAGGCGACTTGTGAGGATGGGGCAGAAGTCAGCCCAGAGAAGAGTCAGGCAAGAGTGGTCCAGGAGTCTGCACAAATGGTCTGGACTGTTTAAAGGCTTGAGGTTAAAAAAAATAAATAAATCTTGGTATGTTTGAAGAACTGAAAAAAAGACCAGAGACTAGAGTCAGAGGGGACACTCTTGAAGCGAGGGAGGGAGACAGGGGTCAGCTCATTCAGGAGTTTAGGCCAGGTGAAAGGACTTTCAATTTTATCGCAAGTACACTGAGAGGTGGGCTTCCCTAATAGCTCAGTTGGTAAAGAATCCACCTGCAATGCAGGAGACACTGGGTTGATTCCTGGGTTGGGAAGATCCCCTGGAGAAGGGAAAGGCTACCCACTCTAGTATTCTGGCCTGGAAAATTCCATGGACTGTATATTCCATGAGGTCAGAAAGAGTCGGACACGACTGAGCGACTTTCACACTGAGAGGTTGATGAAAGGATTTAAAGCAGGAGACTGTCACATTCCTATTTATCTATTTACGGCTGCTCTGCTCTGGGTCTTCGTTGCTGTGCCTAGGCTTTTCTCCAGTTGCAGCGGGCAGGGGCTGCTGTCTCGTTGTGCTGCGCTGGCTTCTCATTTCAAAGGTTTCTGTTCTTGCGGAGCACGGCTGTAGGCATGCGGGTTTCAGTAGTGTGGTGCTCAGCCTTAGTTGCTCTGTGGCGAAATTCCCAGGCCAGGGATTGAACCACTCTCCCCTGCATTGGCAGGCGAATTCTAACCACTAGACTATCAGAGAAGTCATCATATTTATGTTTTAAGTTAGAATATTCTCAGGGAAGTTTTTCACATGTTGGTTGCTTTGGAGGGCGGCGAGGGTGAACGTTGAGAGTCTTTCTAAATGTCCAGCAAAGAGGAGTGTGGTGTAGTGGTTAAGACATAGACTTTGGAGTCACAGCCCCTGCAGCACATCCTGCCTCTGTTACTCTGTGATCTTGCACAAGTGACTCAGCTCCTCTGTGCCTCAGTCTGCACATGCATGAAATGGGACCATGGACATTACATGTACTTTTGAGTTAGCATTAAATGAGTAAATATGTGTCAAGCATTTAGAACAAATTTTGATATGAATCTCCAAATAAAGGTCTTATTGCCACCATTGAAAGTAAAATATTGTAAAAGCATGACTTTAGTAACACTGACAAAGCATTATTTATAATATACTAAAAATAGGAAGTAAGATGTAAATACTGTGGAAACAAAGGTATAGGGGAAACACTAGGAAGATGGTTATTTTCATCTCACTACGCTTTATGCCCTTGTTCTTGATACCTACAGTCAAATGTGATGTGGTGGAGAAAACTGGTGTGCTTCAAGGTGCAGCCTGGAACACGGGTCACATTCTTCTGTGTAATGTGCGAACCTTGCAACTGTAGTATGTGGGTAGGATGCAGAGTAGTTCAGACTGGGGCAGTGTGGTTTTCACATCTGGCTTTGATCCAGGCCTTGCTGTTTTTCCCTGTGGGCTCCTGGGCAAGTTTTACAGGCTCAGGGAGCCTTGGCTCTGTAAATGAGAAATGGAGTATTCTCAGGAGCTCATTGGTCATTGAGGGCTGTCCATCGATAAGAAAATGTGCAAAAAGCACTCTGTACAGCATTTGCCCAGTGCAGGTACTCTTGCAAAAGGAAGTGGCTGCTGTGGTTATTTTGTATCCTCTCCGGAACCCTTCTTTTCTCCATTTACCCTTCCTGTGGCTCCAGTACCGCATCTTTACCTGGTGATATTTGCACTGTGTATGGTAAATTTTTTTGTCTTTTTCTAAAGAAAATGATTTTATCTTTGGTTGTGCTGGGTCTGCCTTGCTGCCCCAGGGCTTTCTCCAGTTGCAGTGTGGGCTTCTCATCGTGGTGACTTCTCTTGTTGTGGAGCAGAAGTTCTAGGGCACGTGGGCTTCAGTAGTTGTGGTGTGTGGACTCTAGAGCGCAGGC
>SJYQ01094234.1:0-44355 GCA_006410935.1 Redunca redunca | reverse complement strand
TAGGGCTCTGTTTTAGGGCTTCTTCAGACTTAACCACGGGATATAGATCTCCCACTTTGGGTTCTTTTTCAGCTTTGGGGATCACCAAAAACAGCAGGTCTCTCTCTAGCCTATCATGCTCACCTCTTTTTGGTGTCTACCCTACTAGCAACACAATGTCCACCTGGATGATGTGTTATGCTGCTGCTGCAAACTTCCCCTCCATCAAGGCAACAGCTTTCAGTTCGGCTCTCACCAGGAGAACGAGAACAAATGAGATCCAAATGACAGGAACAATAGTCCAGGCTGTTTCACGAGGGCAGGGCACAAACAGGGCAGGCAGCTGGTGAGCTCTGTTACCTCGTTGAATCTCCATAACCCTGAGAAGGGCTGTATTTTTATTTTCATTGTGTGTGTGTGTGTGTTAGTCACTCAGTCGTGTCCGACTCTTTGCAACCCCCTGGACTAGCCCGCCAGGCTCCTCTGTCCATGGGGATTCTCTAGGCAGGAATACTGGAGTGGGTTGCCATTCTTCCCGACCAAGGGCTCGAACCTGGGTCTCCCCCATGGCAGGTGGATTCTTTACTGTCTGTGCTACCAGGGAAGCCCCGTTCTCATTTTACAGATGAGGAAATTGAGACCCAGAGTAGTAAGGAGACTGGTTCAAAGTCACACAGCCACTTAGTAGCAGACCCAGGATTAGAGCCCCAGGACCCGACAACTAGCTCAATGCCTTTCCCACTACATCACACAGCTTCTTTCTCCCCTTCATTCACTTAACAAATATTTACTGATGCTTCTAAGCACTGAGGATAAAAAAAATGAATAGGACAAAGTGCCTAACATTGATTCCTCCAGATTCCTCAGAGCAGGAATCCAATTATATACCTGTAATTATAGAATTACGCTATAATAGAGAAACTGACAAAGCACTCTATGAGCCCCCCAAACAATGATGATCTCTGCCCACATGCAGCTGAGTAAAGGCTTCCTACAGGAGGTGATATTTAGCCTGCCCTAAACTTACATGGTCTCTTTACTTCTCAGTTTGTCAGATCCATTTGATGAGCTCAAAACCTGAAAAAGTTTCACTGAAAATTACCCAAAGATCAGATCACCAGTCTCTCATTATTTTTAACCGGACTGCAATAGCCCTCATAATCTCCCTGCCTTGCTTCTTCCAATTCATATTCTACAAAGTTAGATTGATGGCTCTAAATAAAAAGTCTGGACATGTCACTCCCTTGCAGAAACTGCCCAGTGCCCTCAGGATAAGGTTTCAGTCTCTTAGCCTGGCATTCAAGGCTTTGGTGGTCTAACCCTTGCTTACCTCTCCAGTCTTCTCACACATTTATTTCTTCCCATCCCTCCCAAGAACTACTTATATTGAAATATTGCAGTTCTCAGAACAGTAGGAAATTTCTCCTCCATACAACACCCTCCACTTAAAAGTGGCAAACTCCCACTTCTGTGCATCTGATCTTGAAGATTGTGCTCACTCAGTCTCCTGCATTGGCCTCTGTGCAGCCCTTAACAGACCACTTTCAAAGTGCCTGTTTCTAAGTCTAACCCTCCCCTCCGGCTCTTGGAGTTCCTCAGGGGTGGAGAGCATGTCCTCAAACCATCAGTGCCCTGCATCAGGCCTGGTGCACAGTGGGCAACCAGTGAATGCTCTTTGAGTGAATAAACGAAAATCACAAGAAGAAACGAAACCCTCCAAAAAGGTTCTGGGGCAGTCTAAGTTCAAGTTAGCCTGATAATCTTTTCTGTAGTTCCTCAATTGACTCTTATTTATTTAAAAGGACAAAAAGAAAATTTTTAATTGTGCAGTTCTTGGTTACAGAAGTGCAAGGGGCAGACGGTGACGCCCTGCTGGGTGCCTCTAGGGTCTTCACTGGAGACACTCAGTTCCACTGCCCTTTTATTTTATCAGCTGTGACTTGTTTGCAAAATTCCAAGCAGCTTGTAGGAAACTCAGAAAAACTCAGCAGCAAGAAGAGAAGCTGGTTTCGTTTTCCAGTCCAGCTCATTTCTGAAATGTAACACCATATAGGGCTTTAAAGTACGCTCACTTTCTGTGGTCATTATTTCAATAGTTTGAAACAATTTGTAGTTCATGTCTGCTTTCTGGAATGTGCAATAATCTCCCTGTAATTCTAGGGTCTCAATCTAAAAACTCAGATATTTCATTGTTAGAGGGCAAAATCAGTCCAGTTCCCATATTGGACAACTTTGGTTTTAAAAAAAACCAAAAAACTAATAGCATTTTTCATTGATTCTATGAATCACTTCACCTCTATGAACAATAAAGTCACAAACAGCCTTTAGAAATATTTTATAAAACATATATATTGAAAGAAAAGGTCTTTTTGCAGCCTCCCCAGACACCTCTAGGGCTTCCCTGGTGGCTCATAAGAATCTTCCCACAATGTGGGAGACCTGGGTTCATTCCCTGGGTTGGGATGATACCCTGGAGAAGGAAATGGCAAACCACTCCAGTATTCTTGCCTGGAGAATCCCACGGACAGAGGTCGCAAAGAGTTGGACATGACTGAGTAACTAACACATACATACACACAGACACTTCTGCATGGGCATCTTGGGAAACCTGGGGAGATGATGTAACCTCTAGAGCTTAAAGATCGCCATTTGAGTAATAAAAATACCAGCATGGAATGTAAAAGGCCTGGTTATATGTGTGTTCAGATCTAAGAATTTGATTGAAAAATGATATACTCATCATGACTTTCTTTTAATTCGAGGGTAGAAACTACCTTGTATTCTGCTCATCTTATGCTTCTTACAAAGGAATCAGTCTACACAAATCACTATTATTCCCCAAACTTCATCCAGGATCCTGTTTCTCCCTCTCTCAATACCAATGTGTGAAATTCTAAATTATGCAGTCTTGTTCAGTCACTAAGTTGTGTGCAACTCTTTGTGACCCCATGAACTGCAGCATGCCAGGCTTTCCTGTCCTTCACCATCTGCCCAGGTTTGCTTGAACTCATGTCCATTGAGTTGGTGATGCCATCCAACCATCTCATCCTCTGTCATCCCCTTCTCCTCCTGCCTTCAGTCTTTCCCAGAATCAGGGTCTTTTCCAATGAGTCAGTTCTTTGCATCAGGTGGCCAAAATATTGCAGCTTCAGCTTCAGCATCAGTCTTTCCAATGAATATTTAGGACTGATCTCCTTTAAGATCGACTGGTTGGATCTCCTTGCTGTCCAAGGGACTCTCAAGGGTCTTCTCCAGCACCACACTTCAAAAGCATCAATTCTTTAGCCCTCAGCCTTCTTTATGGTCCAACTCTCACATCCCTACATGACTACTGGAAAAACCATATCTTTGACTAGAGGGACTTTTGTTTGCAAAATGATGTCTCTGCTTTTCAATATACTGTTTAGTTTTGTCATAGCTTTCCTTCCAAGGAGCAAACATGTTTTAATTTCGTGGCTGCAATCACCATCTGCAGTGATTTTGGAGTCCAGGGAAATAAAGTCTGTCACTGATTGTTTGTTTCCCCATATATTTGCCATGAAGTGATGGGACTGGATGCCATTATCTGATTTTTCTGAATATTGAGTTTTAAGCCAGCTTTTTCACTCTCCTCTTTCACCTTCATCAGAGGCTCTTAAAAAAAAAAAAAAAAAGAGGCTCTTTAATTCCTCTTTGCTTTCTGCCATAAGGGTGGTGTCATCTGTGTATCTGAGGCTACTGATATTTCTCCCTGCAATCTTGATTCCAACTTGTGATTCATCCAGCCCAGCATTTCACATGATGTAGTAGGCATATAAGTTAAATAAGCTGGGTTACAATATACAGCCTTGAGGTACTCTTACCCAGTTTTGAACCAGTCTGTTGTTCCATGTCCAGTTCTAACTGTTGCTTCCTGACCTGCATACAGGTTTCACAGGAGACAGGTAAGGTGGTCTGGTATTCCCATCTCCTTAAGAATGTTCCAGTTTGTTGTGATCCACACAGTCAAAGGCTTAAGTGTAGTCAATGAAGCAGAAGTAGATGTTTTTCTGGAATTCTCTTGCTTTTTCTGTGATCTAGTGGATGTTGGCAATTTGATCTCTGGTTCCTCTGCCTTTTCTAAATCCAGTTTGTACATCTGGAAGTTCTCAGTTCACATATGGTTGAAGTCTAGCTTGAAGGATTTTGATCATGTGAACTTGCTAGCATGTGAACTGATTGCAATTGTGTGGTAGTTTGAACATTCTTTAGCATTGTCCTTCTTTGGGATTGGAATGAACACTGACCTTTTCCAGTCCTGTGGCCACTGCTTAGTTTTCCAAATTTGCTGGCATATTGAGTGCAGCACACAGGATTTAAAATAGCTCAGCTGAAATTCCATTGTTTCCAGTAGCTTTGTTAATAGTAATGCTTCCTGAGGCCCAGCTGACATCACACTCCAGGATGTCTGGCTCTAGGTTAGTGACCACACCATCATGGTTATCCAGGTCATTAAGATCTTAGAGCTAAGTGTGTGGGCTAAGTCACTTCAGTCATGTTCTGACTCTTTGCAACCCTATGGACTGGGGCCTACCAGGCTTCTCTGTCCATAGGATTCTTCAGGCAAGAACACTGGAGTGGTTGTCATGCCCTCCTCTGGGGATTTTCCCAGCTCAGGGACTGAACCCCTATCTGTTACAACTCTTGCATTGGCAGATGAATTCTTTACCACTAGGACCACCTGGGAAGTAAAGGCACCTAAGATCCTGGGAATAGAAGTAAAAGCACCTTAGATATTCCCAGTATAAGGAACTGGGAGTTCAAAAGCAATATATTTTCATATAGTGAGCAAGAAAAAAAAAAGAAAATATAATCATGAAACCATCTGGATGTTGTTTTAGAGGATGCGAAGAGCTCCAGTACTATAGTCCTTTATTGTTCAGTGCAGAAAAGAAGTCAGAGAGAAGCAAAGTGACAGATAAGAAGCGATTTATTAGAACAGGTTGCTTGTGAGGCTTATAAGCAGGCAGGCAATGTGGTGCCATGCCCCCAAAACTTACTGGGCTATAGTTTTTTTTTTTAATTTAAATTTATTTATTTTAATTGGAGGCTAATTACTTTACAATATTATATTGGTTTTGCCATACATCAACATGAATCCACCATGGGTGTACACGTGTTCCCCATCCTGAACCCCCCTCCCACCTCCCTCCCCATACCATCCCTCTGGGTCATCCCAGTGCACCAGCCCCAAGCATCCTGTATCCTGCATCAAACCTGGACTGGCGATTCATTTCTTATATAATAAACATGTTTCAATGCCATTCTCCCAAATCATCCCACCCTCTCCCTTGCCCACAGAGTCCAAAAGACTGTTCTATACATCTGTGTCTCTTTTGCTGTCTCGCATACAGGGTTATCATTACCATCTTTCTAAATTCCATATATATGTGTTAGTATACTGTATGGTGTTTTTCTTTCTGGCCTACTTCACTCTGTATAATAGGCCCCAGTTTCATCCACCTCATTAGAACTGATTCAAATGTATTCTTTTTAATGGCTGAGTAATACTCCATTGTGTATATGTACCACAGCTTTCTTATCCATTCATCTGCTGATGGACATCTAGGTTGCGTCCATGTCCTGGCTATTATAAACAGTGCTGTGATGAACATTGGGGTACATGTGTCTCTTTCTATTCTGGTTTCCTCGGTGTGTATGCCCAGCAGTGGGATTGCTGGGTCATAAGGTGGTGCTATTTCCAGTTTTTTAAGGAATTTGCACACTGTTCTCCATAGTGGCTGTACTAGTTTGCATTCCCACCAACAGCGTAAGAGGGTGCCCTGTTCTCCACACCCTCTCCAGCATTTATTGCTTGTAGACTTTTGGATCACAGCCATTCTGACTGGCGTGAAATGGTACCTCATTGTGGTTTTGATTTGCATTTCTCTGATAATGAGTGATGTTGAGCATCTTTTCATGTGTTTGTTAGCCATCTGTATGTCTTCTTTGGAGAAATGTCTGTTTAGTTCTTTGGCCCATTTTTTGATTGGGTCATTTATTTTTCTGGAATTGAGCTGCATAAGTTGCTTGTATATTTTTGAGATTAGTTGTTTGTCAGTTGCTTCATTTGCTTGGGCTATAGTTTTATAATCAAAGGAAAAGTGGGGAGAAAGAAGAACTTCTTTGTCTTTCTTTAGTAGACATCATGCTTTCATCATCAGCTTCTCCTCAAGGTTGGGCAGGGGAGGTTTTTTGTCCCTACGTGGTCAAGCTAGGTCCACAAGTTATTGTTTTTTATGTGTGCAGAGAGCACGTCCTAGGGATCATTAACTTACTGAGCTCACTGGGCAGGATGTAAGACTCATGCCACCATTGTTTTATTGTTTGGGAGCGTTCTTGTGCTTCTGCTGAATGGTTGGTGCTTCTGTTGGTTGGTGGCTAAGAAGCCTACTTGGTTTTGTGGTTAAGCAAACCTGCTTTCTTGAGTAACTGTCAACTTATAGGGTTCTCCCATATTTTTTCTACTTACAATCCCCTGGGGAGATTTACTAATCACCTACTTTGCCCCTTTATTCTGTTGATATCATTGCCCCCTTCAGGTGTTTACCCTTTTATGCTTAAAAGAGGGTAAGGGGCAATGATCAATCATTAGTCACTTCCAGCTGAGATGAGGCATAGGCCTGTCTAGGGAAGGAGTAAAGCTCCTTGCTGACTGTCCCTTCTATACTGGGAGAATTTCAAGTCAATGTCACTCTGGTTAGCATCATCCTTTTAGCCCTCTTAGATGTAAAACACTGGAGGATGAGTCCACAAAAAAGGTACAAATGAGAAGAAATACAGCAATAAGCATTAGAAAAGTTGTTAAAGGAGATTATATCCATGATTTTGAAGATCTAAACCATTTCCCCCATCACTTAAGGCCTCAATCTGTTTTTGGTTAGTCTCAGAATCTCAGTGTTTTATATTAATACCTTAGGGTCTATGGAATCTTTTATTTCAGCTATAGATTTAATCTGTTTAAAAAAATTTTTTTGTTAATATCCATTGGTGATAAGGGTAGCTTCCTTGTCCCTCGAGACACAAAGTGGCCCCTAATCTAGTTAATAAGTCCCTTTCATTAGAGAAATAGGACAATCAAGCACAAACAGAAAGGAATAAAGAAACAACCAGCCATTGATATGGCACAAAAAGGGTCTCAGGAAAGTGTGCCCTTGTCTCTTTCTTGATATTCCCATTACATATTTCTTACAGTTGTTAAGTTTTCCAATACTTTGGGTTAAGACCAAGAAGGTTGGACCAGTGTCTATGAGAAATTTATCTCATAAAGTGGCTCACCCTTTCAGTGTCCACATGAGGCTCAGCATTAGTTATGTAGATGGCCCCACTAGGCAGAGCCACTTTCGGCCTTGGGCCTCATTAGTATTTTGATTGTGAAACCGTTAAAGGCTGAGGGGCTCCCATTGCTCTCCGGCATCTGGGGCATTCCCTCTGTCAATGTCCTGGCTATTTTAAAAGGGCACATTGATCACAATATTTCCTCCAGCGTCCTTTCTGTGCACACAGGACCAACTGATTTTGTCTGGGTACCCATGGGCCTTGTGGTCTACCACAGCCAAATGGGCCTGGAAAAGCCAGCCTCCCCTTTGGTGGTCTCTGAGTGGAGAAAGCCATTGTCATCATTTGAGCCTTTCATTTATCCCTCTGGATGCATTCAGCCTTTTTGGCCATATCCACATTATTGAAAACTGAATAGGTCCCTTGGAGCAAATCTCTCTTAGGGGGTCTGAGGACCCACAATTGTTTTTTGAATTTTGCACCTGATGTCTAGGGTAAACTGAGCTGTAAATGAAATGTATACCTGAAAGGGCATGTCCCTTGGGAGATTAGGGATCATTTGTATACTTTTTAAAAGCTTCCTTTAATCTCTCTTGAAAAACACAGGATTTTCATCTGGTCCCTGTTGGACTTTTTTCACTTTTTCATAATTGATGTTTCACTGTAAGTTTTTATACCTGCTGTTAAACAATTAATCATATAGTCTCATCTATCCGTATCAATAAAACTTGTCCAGTGATTCCATTGTGGATTTGCCTCAGGGACAGCATTATTCCCCATCTGGAGTGCTCTATGGCCCCCTGGGCTTGGGCTACCATTTGGTTCACACAGGCTCTGGCTGTAATATCCTCAACTGTGGCCTTGGCTCCCACCTTTGAGATAGACCTTGTTGGAGCAGCTATTTTTATGGATATAGCAGCTTTCACTGGAGCAATAGCTACCTATCCAAAAGTTTCTTTCCTATGTCAAAATCTACCATGTAATTTAATCAAGGTTTATATTTGCAACTTTAGATGTTCTCTCTTCCAAAGTAGTCTCCCAACCAGGTGTCAATGCCTGAGAACCTGATGCAAAGGAATAGGACAGAAAGACAGAAGGTGCCCCAGTGGCGGTGACAGTGAGTGAGAACTGGTCTGGCTGCAAACTGGAAATAAAGGGTCAGCAGTTGTAAGAGTTGAAAGGAGAGGAAGACTGACATCAGGGCTCAGGAAGTCCTCAATGGGGCACTTCAGTAACTGAGGGGAAAGTACCTTAAGTCTTAGAAGTTGATTCCCTTTAGTTTTCTTGGGCATGATATACTGAAGAATACCTGATAAGAGGTTTTTTATCTAGGTGGGACACAGTCCTTTAAATGATTTCTTTTTCTAACATATAAGTTCCCTGACTATAAATTATAAGCATTTAATCTTTACCCAAAGATAGATTACAGTGATCAGCTTCAGTAACAAGCTTAAAATACCTTCTTAACTCAGTTAAGCTTTATAATAATATAACAACATAGAGCTATTTGAAAAGTGTGTCTTAAACAGTAGATATAGACCTCAAGTAGTAAAACTAAAATGCATTATCTATTAAAACATAAATTTTTTCTCTAAAATTACCCTGAAAGTGAAAGTGGCTCAGGCATGTCCAACTCTTTGGGACCCAATGGACTTTAACCTGCCAGGCTCCTCTGTTCACGGAATTCTCCAGGCGAGAATACTGGAGTGGGTGGCCATTCCCTTCTCCATAGGATATTCCCAACCCAGGGATCGAACCCAGGTCTTCCACACTGCGGGTGGCTTCTTTGCTGTCTGAGCCACCAGGGAAGCCCAAGAATACTGGAATGGGTAGCCTATCCCTTCTCCAGGGGATCTTCCCAACCCAGGAATCAAACTGGGTTCTCCTGCAGGTGGATTCTTTTCCAGCTGAGCTACCAGGGAAGCCCAAAATTACCCCTATTTTTACCAAATATAGCCAAGTTAAGACTGATTTGCTTGTAAAATAAATCTGGTTAATTTATCACAGAGGCTTGTATCATTTGTCCAACAAAGTGGGTGCTAATTTACAGCTTTTCTCATTTAATACTGAAACCGTGTAACCCAGATTAGGACTTGAACTCACATAACCCAAAACTCCAACCCAGCCATAAACCAGATTGGACTTGAACCCAGGGTCTTTTAATTGGAACTTACACATCTAGTTTCAAGACTTAATGAAGTTTAGGTTTTTGATGTCTCATCACAGAAAGAAAGAATTCAGTGAGAGACAAAGTGATGAGGATTTATTTAACGAGAAACTCTTCGTAGACAGAATGTGGGCCATCTTGAAAGGCAAGAGCCTTGTGAGAAACACATAGTCTTGAGTTTTAATCAAGTATAGAAGAAAAGTCTCAGAATTTAGCTGGTTTCTTGCCAAATAAACTGAGAGAGAAGAATGAATTTTTCTAGTGAATGTAGTAAAAAGTTTTCTGGGATTAAAAGGAAAAGAAATAGAACAGAAACAGATACAGAGCATAGAAGGAAAACCTCAGAGTGAAAGAGGAGTGTATAGATGACTAAATTCTGTAACATCACGTAGCAGCTGGCTTTATTCCAGGCTTGCTGTTGGATGTGCACAAGCATAACCATCTCACTGCCGTTTTATGTTTCCACGTGGCCAGGATTCAAATCTGACCAAAGCAAGCCAAACAGTGAAATTTCTTCCTTTTCACATGCCATTTCTCTTGACCCCTGCAACAACAAGATCCCTTCGGCATCTCTAAACATCCACACCACCTCTTTATAGCAACTCATGCTGATTGCCACCATTCATCCAGTTCCCTGTCTTTTTAGACATTCATACGTTTCATTATCTCCCTGGCCTGTACCTGGGAACCCAATCTGACCCCCAAAGCATTCAGAGTGGATCAGGCTGACTGAAATGGGCTATCATGGGTGAAGCATCCTCCCTGGAACTCCTAGCCCATGGCATCCCATGCCCCTCCTAGGACCCGACCCCTTATTCTTATCTTTCCACAGTCCTGTTGTGGTCACCATTTGAAACTGTTTTTGGTGTCGTTTCAGGGGGATCCGAAGAGCTCCAGTACCATAGTCCTTTATTGTCTCAGCACAGAAAAGAATTCAGTGAGAGGTAAAGTGATAGATAAGAAGTGATTTATTAGAATAGGATGCTTGTGAGGCTTACAAGTGACTGGTGGGGTATCATGCCCCAAGAACTTATTGGGCTATGGTTTTATAATCAAAGGAAAAGTGGAGAGGGGGAGAACTTCTTTGTCTTTCCTGAGTAGACGTCATGCTTCCATCATCAGCTCTTCCTCCAGGTTGAGTAGGGGAGTTTTCTTGTCCCTACATGGTCAAGTTAGGTCCACAGATTATTGTTTTTTATATGTGCAGGCAGCATATCCTAGAGATCATTAACTTACTGAGCTCACTGGGCAGTATGTGGGTCTCACACCACCATTGTTTTATTGTTTGGGGGCATGTTTCATGCTTCTGCAATATGGTTTTGTTGCTAAGCAAGCTGGCTTGGTTTGAAGTTAAGCAAACCTGCTTTCTTTCTTTAATTTTTTAAAATTGGAGGATCATTGTTTTACAGTGTTGTGGTGGTTTCTGCCATATATCAATGCAAATTAGTCATAGCTATACACACACACACACACACACACACACACACATATATCCCCTCTCACTTGAGCCTCCCTCTCACCCCCACTGCCATCCCACCCTTTGTTACAGAGCGGTAGGCTGGGGCTCCTTGTATTATACAGAAGCTTCATGGTAGCATTCTGTTTTACACATGGTAGTACATACATGTCAAGGCTTCCATTCTCTACATGTGTATCTCAATCCTTCCATGCAGATAGGGTTGTCAGTACCATTTTTCTAGATTCCATATATATGCATTAATATATGATATTTGTTTTTCTGAACCTGCTTTCTATAGTAGCCATCAACTTACAGGGGTTTCCAATATATTTTTTATTTACCATCCCCTAGTGGGATTAACTATTTAACCACCTACTTTGTCCCTCTACTCTGTCCCTATCAACTGGTCATCACACATATCAAATATATAATATGATAATTATACCCAAAGTAGATTTATTAAATGTTAAAGGTAGAAGGGAAGGACAATCCAAAATGACAAGCTCTTTCAGTTCAACTGAAATCCTTTCATGTTCTAGAGTTTATGCTGAGGACTCAGTAAGAGCACCGAAGAATTGATGCTTTCGAATTGTGGTGCTGGAGAAGACTCTTGAGAGTTCTTGGACTGCAAGGAGATCAAACCAATCAATCCTAAAGGAAATCAACTCTGAATGTTCATTGGAAGGACTGATGCTGAAGCTGAAGCTCCAATACTTTGGCCACCCGATGTGAAGAGAGGACTCACTGGACGACTCTGATGCTGGGAAAGATTGGAGGCAAAACAAGAAGAGGGCAGCAGAGGATGAGATGGTTAGATAGCATCACCAACTCAATGGACATGAATCTGAGCAAACTTCAGGAAATAGTGAAGGACAGGGAAGCCGGTGTGCTGCAGTCTGTGGAGTCAAAAAGAGTGAGACACAGCTTAGCAGCGCATGAACAACACTTAGTAAGACACTGTTCTGTCCCTGATGAGCCCATTGTCTAGTAAGGGAGACTCATGAACAAGCAGTAATACATTCACCAACCCTTGTGCCTTTTTCATTTTTTTAAATCAAAGTATAGTTGATTTACAATGTTTCAGGTGTAAAGCAAAGTGATTCCGTTATATGTTCCCTTTCAGATTGTTTTCCATTATAGATTATTATAAGATATTGAATATAGTTCCCTGTGCGATACAGTAGCTCCTTGTTGTTTATCTATTTTATATATAATAGTATGTATCTGTTAATCCCAAATTTCCAATTTATCCTTCCCTCCCAACCCTCGTGCTTTTAGACTAGCTAACTCTCCTGAGGCCAAAAGGTCAGGGCAAGACAGTGCACTCTATTTACTCTCTCCATCTTCTTCTGCAATAGCTTCCTTCTGTTTAGCCTCCTCCTGATCTCCTTGACTATTAACCTCACACTCTTCACTGATTCTATTCTTGTAGCACTGATTTCTGGCTGTGTTCCCTAACCACAACTCAAATGTTTCTTGTCTTCTTTTCCAGGGCAATGGAGGAATCTAGCTCCATATCCTACCCTGATATAGGGCCTTGATGTTTCTTATGAGTTCTCCCGGGACTCTGCAAATGAGAATCATATGATACTATACCCATGAATTGCTCTTTATCTGAAATCTCAGCTCAAACAGACAACTCTCTCCAGCCCTCCCTGACCTCTTTTTTTTTTTTTTGACCAGGCATAGGCATTGGAGGTAAAGGACAGCCATCTAATACCACTGTAGTGAATAGTGGCCCCCCAAAAATATGTCTACATCCTAACCCTTCAGAAACTCTGAATGTGGTCTTATTTGGACAGAAGGTCTTTGCAGACATAAAGATCTTAAAATGAGGTCATCCTAGATTTAGAGTGAGTGCTAGATCCAAAGACAGGTACCATAAGGAAAAAGGCAAGGGGAGATTTGAGACACAGACACAGAGGGGAAGACAGTGTGAAGCACAGGCAGAAACTGGAGTGATGCATGTCCAAGCCAAGAAACACCAAGAATTGCCTACAACCACCAAAAGCTGGGAGAGGGGCATAGAACAGATTCTCCTTCAGAGTCTTCAGAAAGAACCAATACTACCAACAACTTGATTTCGGACTTTAACTTCCAAAATTGTGATAGAATATATTTTTGTTGTATAATTCACCCAATTTGTGGTTATTCATTATTCTAGCCCTAGGAAACTAATACACTGCCCAATAATTTAATTTTCAAAGACATTTTAAAAGCAAGATATAGAAAGAATATAACTTCAAAGTAAAGGACCAGCCTTCACAAGAAATGTTTGTAAGTCACTTTATTTTTCTTTTTATTTTACTTTTTATTTATTTTTTGGTGGTGCTGGGTTTTCGTTGCTTCGTGGGCTTTTCTCCAGTTGTGGCGAGTGGGGGCTGCTCTCCAGTTGTGGCGCTCGGCTTTCTCATGGCGTTGGCTCCTCTGGTTGCGCAGCACGGGCTCTCGGGCATGGGGGCTTCAGTCGCTGTGGCTCATGTGCCCAGCAATGGTGGTTCCTGGGCTCTAGAGCACAGGCTCAATCATTGTGTATGTGGGCTTAGTTGTTTTGTAGCATGTGGGATCTTCCCAGATCAAAGACCAAACCCATGTCTCCTGCACTGGCAGGCAGATCCTTACCACTGAGCCACCAGGGAAAACCCTGTAAGTCGCTTTGAATATGCTATTCAAACTGATGAAACGTTGTCATAGGCTAGCCCTAGTACCAGGAATCACAGGGCAGACCCAAGGTGTATCTTTTTAACAGTTTTCTCCCAGTACCTTCAATTGTCTCTCTTCCTTGTCCTTCCAAAAAGTCACACTGCCAAAGCCAAATTCCAGATCAAGACATGAGTCCTCCTTCTGTTCTTACACTCATGCAGCTGGGCTTAGATTTAAAAAAGAAAGAAAGTTTGCGGTTCGTTCTGGGCTGGTCTCTGGCCATAACTTCACTTTCTTTTACTTATCCTCAATGTGCTTTCTCAGACACTCCAAACCTTCACCACTTATCGCAAATGACTGTCTTTCACCCTCAGATCAGTAAATGTAGCCTGGCCTTTTATTTCACAGAGACCATCAGGCTTCACGCCTCCCTCCTTACATCCCCTCCAGAGCTTAGCAACTAGTACCATCCTTGCTTCCTTGCCTTCCTCTCTGAGGGAGTATGTCTTTCCTCCAGTTGAAAGCCAGTCACCCTTTCTGACCTCTGGGTAGCACCCTCAACAGCCTTCTAAAGTATTCTTAGTTCTGTCTACCCAAATGCCTACTAGATAGCCCCAGAATACCTCAAAATCATCATGTCTAAGCTAGTTTCTTTTCTAGTCGGGTGACAGGGCCAGATGGGAATGTAGGCCCACAAGGAGAAGAGCATGAACAAAGGTCCAGAAGAGAGCATGTGTCTCTTGTATGGTCAGTCGTGTTTGACTCTTTGTGACCCTATGGATTATAGTTCACCAAGAATGCTCAAACTACCGCACAGTTGCACTCATCTCACACGCGAGTAAAGTAATGCTCAAAATTCTCCAAGCTAGGCTTCAGCAATACGTGAACCATCCAGTCCTATCACTCCATGGGAAATAGATGGGGAAACAGTAGAAACAGTGTCAGACTTTATTTTGGGGGGCTCCAAAATCACTGCAGATGGTGACTGCAGCCATGAAATTAAAAGATGCTTACTCCTTGGAAGGAAAGGTATGACCAACCTAGATAGTATATTCAAAAGCAGAGACATTACTCCGCCGACTAAGGTCTGTCTAGTCAAGGGTATGGTTTTTCCAGTGGTCATGTATGGATGTGAGAGTTGGACTGTGAAGAAGGCTGAGCACCCAAGAATTAATGCTTTTGAACTGTGGTGTTGGAGAAGACTCTTGAGAGTCCCTTGGACTGCAAGGAGATCCAACCAGTCCATTCTGAAGGAGATCAGCCCTGGGATTTCTTTGGAAGGAACGATGCTAAAGCTGAAACTCCAGTACTTTGGCCACCTCATGCGAAGAGTTGACTCATTGGAAAAGACTTTGATCTGGGAGGGTTTGGGGGCAGGAGAAGAACGGGACGACCGAGGATGAGATGGCTGTATGGCATCACTGACTCGATGGACGTGAGTCTGAGTGAACTCCGGGAGTTGGTGATGGACAGGGAGGCCTGACGTGCTGAGATTCATGGGGTCCCAAAGAGTTGGACATGACTGAGCGACTGAACTGAACTGAACTGAACTGAGGCTCCTCTGTCCATGGGATTTTCCAGGCAAGAATACTGGAGCGAATTGCCATTTCCTACTCCGAGGAATCTTCCCAGCCCAGGGATCTGTCCCAGGTCTGCATCTCCTGCATTGCAGGCAGATTCTTTACTGTCTGAGCCACGAGGGAAGCCAGTGTCTCTTGGGGACCCTGGAAATTGTGTCATGAAGGAGGTAGAGGATGGTGAGGGATGAAGCAGAAGGTAAACATGAAGAGCCTTGTCAGCCGAGATAAGGAATGCATTGTTTTGGGGTTTTTTTGGCTTCACCACAGAGCTTGCAGGATCTTAATTCCCCTACCAGAGGTTGAACCCTGGCCCTCAGCAGTGAAAGCACAAAAACCTAACCACTGGACCGCCAAGGAATTCCCAAGAATACATTCCTTATGTTAAGAGCAATGAGGGCAGATTTGTATTCAAGAATCATTACAGATTGCAGAGTGAATTAAAGATACAAACTGAAAACCATTTGAAGAGAAAACATTGTTGAAACAATGTAAGCTAAAGAGGGAGAGCCATGGGTAGATTTGAAAGGTGTTTCTCATGGTAAAGAACCTTCCAGCCAGTGCAGGAGACACAACAGACAGAGGTTCAATCCCTGGGTGAGGAAGATCCCCTGGAGGAGGATGCGGCAACTCACTCCAGTATTCTGGCCTGGAAAATCCCATGGACAGAGGAGCCTGGAGGGGCTACAGTCCACAGGGTTACACAGAGTTGGACACGACTAAAGCAATGTAGCACGAACACACATAGGAGATAAAAAAAAAGGCCACATTTGGTGAGGATTAGGTAGCGCAAATCCCCATCCTAAAAAAACTGCTCACTACAAAATAAGATTGCCAATTTTCTGTTGAGAATCTTTCTCTGCATTGGTAGTATTTTCCTCTTCTGCTTTTCCAGGTGGTACACTCACTTCTGGGACTTCACTGGGTAGATTAACCAGCCCCAAGAATACTGTTTATGAGTTAAGGCTTGAGGGTGTCAGTGGATTGACCACCCAGACTGGATGGTCAATTGTCCCATTGTAGTACACACTGCAGAGAAGGCAATGGCACCCCACTCCAGTACTCTTGCCTGGAAAATCCCATGGACGGAGGAGCCTGGTAGGCTGCAGTCCATGGGGCCGCTGAGAGTCGGACACAACTGAGCAACTTCACTTTCACTTTCCACTTTCATGCATTGGAGAAGGAAATGACAACCCACTCCAGTGTTCTTGCCTAGAGAATCCCAGGGAAGGGGGATCCTGGTGGGCTGCCATCTGTGGGGTCACGAGGAGTCGGACACGACTGAAGTGACACAGCAGTAGCAGCAGCAGCAGTACACACTGCTGAATACCTTTCTCCAGTTCAATGCGACATTCCTTTCTCCAATTTGCACATGACCTTGCCACTGGCCTTAGTTGAGGGACACAGGTTGAGTTAAATTGTCTTTCACAAATATTTGCAAATATTGGGTTGGCCAAAACAAGAATTGTTCTCTCCAGGGGTTTGGATCTGTAGCATGGAATCTCTGAAGCTGGCCAGTGTTCAGAAAGCCAACGAAGGATGAAGGAAACACTCTGAAAGGAACAGAGATGTAGAATGGAAAGGACCTGATCAATAGTCAATTTCTTGAGTCTCCAGCCTCCTAATGCCCATCTTTGTCCCTGTTCTAAGGTCAGGCTCACCTCTAACATTTTCAGGGCCCAGGACAGTAATATAAATAGAAGCACACATACCATATGTCAAAATACTTTGAAATTATAAATCAAAGGAACAAGCGATTAAGCTAAATATATTCTTGCCAAATATACCTCCATGCAAACCTGAAAGACTACGTTCAAATTTAGAATTCACAAATCCTTGGATTTCTGACTCCCATCTCTTTTCACCCCTGGCTTCATCCTGCACTGTGAAAGGGATCCTTGTGCACATGTCCAATCTCCTTCCATCCATTCCACTATAAACAGCTGTCCCTTGACCACCCCTTGGGTCTAAAGGTACTGACATTGACAATTCTATCTGTCCTTAGGAGAACAGATCCAGGGAAAAGACCCAGTGCAATCTTGGAAACAGGCTTAGGGCCATTTGGGTGAAGAACTCCAAGAGCTTGGTCTAAAAGAAGGAAGCAAAGGCTCTAGGTGGATAAGTTCCCTTAACTATACTGATTTCTCATCTGACAAGGAGAATGTCTATGTGCCCTGCCCTGGCCCCTCTTTCTCAGTTCTAATAGGGGCTGTTTATATAAAATCCTTGTTTATTTAAGTAGGCTCCAACTAGATTGTTACTTACAACCCAAGAATCCTAAATAAGGCTGCTGTCTTTACGCTCTGAACCACTGTCCAATTTCCTCTCTCTGTTCCCCATAAGGCTGCTACTAGTGACAGGAGGTAGAGAAGGTCGTGGCAACCCACTCTAGTTTTCTTGTCCAGTATTCATAATAGAGGAGTTTGGTGGGTTACAGTCCATGGGGTTGCAAAAAGTTAGACGCAACTGAATGAATGAGCAGTGATGGGGGAGGGCTTCCTCATGAACTCTAATGCTTACCAAGTGGGCCAGAAGAAAGGAGGACTGATTTCTCCATTAGTAGTAAGTTATTTTGGTCAATCACTGTGACTTTCCTCTCTCACTGGCTATATGTTATACCTCCAATTATCTATTTTGAGCTTCATGGGCAGCCTCAAATCCTAAAAGAGCATTTTATTTCATTCTTGCATTTTCTGGCACCATCAGTTCAGTTCAGTTCAGTCGCTCAGTCGTGTCCGACTCCTTGCGACCCCATGAATCGCAGCATGCCAGGCCTCCCTGTCCATCACCATCTCCCGGAGTTCACTCACACCCACGTCCATCGAGTCCGTGATGCCATCCAGCCATCTCATCTTGGGTCGTCCCCTTCTCCTCCTGCCCCCAATCTCTCCCAGCATCAGAGTCTTTTCCAATGAGTCAGCTCTTCGCATCAGGTGTCCAAAGTACTAGAGCTTCAGCTTTAGCATTATTCCTTCCAATACTCAACATCATATCAGAGTTTATGGGCCCTGCCTCCCATCTGACTTCCGAGTCCTCCAAAACGGAATGTCAAATATTCAGTACTACATCATTTATCAGGTCTTGAAGCCATCTCTCTTGGAGGATGTTCTGGTCCTCTCCCTTGGGAAGTTCTGAGTATTTTCTTTGGAGAGAACCCCCATACACATATACTAGGCTTGGCTCCTGTCCATGATTCCTTTCTCCAACTCTACACCCACACTTAGGATGGTAATGATCTGCCTTCGACCACACAGTCAAATGCCACCACGATCGTGGTGTACAAGTCTTCCTGCTAGACCTGTGTCAGAGCCTGATTCTTGGTGGCCTGTGAATATAACTAGTGAAGAAAAACCACTGGCATGCTACAGGTCAATAATAGCCAGGCACCAGAAGCAACCTGGGCTTCCCTGATGGCTCAGATGGTGAAGAATCAGCCTGCAATGCAGGAGACCCAGGTTTGATCCCTGGAAAGGGAATGGCAACCCACTCCAGTATTCTTGCCTGGAGAATTCCATGGACAAAAGACCCTGGTGGGCTGCAGTCCATAGGGTCACAAAGAGTCAGACACGACTGAGGGACTAACACTGACTGACCAGAGCAATCAGCCTAAGACTGGGAAACACATGGACAAATGAGATTAGTCTAGCACTTGACACACCTGCTATCTCTCTCAGAATTTACCTGTGACTTCCCACTTTCAATCTAGAAACTCTGTTTTAAATGGTGTTCCATTTGTTCCATTTAAATGGTGTCTCACTATCACAGACTTGATAACAAGAACTGTAGACCTTCTCTCTTCTTTATTTTTCTAACATAGCACCTACTTCAGTTCAGTTCAGTTCAGTCACTCAGTCGTGTCCGACTCTTTGCGACCCCATGAATCACAGCACTCCAGGCCTCCCTGTCCATCACCAACTCCCAGAGTTCACTCAGATTCACGTCCATTGAGTCAGTGATGCCATCCAGCCATCTCACCCTCTGTTGTCCCCTTCTCCACCTGCCCTCAATCTTTCCCAGCATCAGGTTCTTTTTCTAGTGACTTGGCTCTTTGCATCGGGTGGCCAAAGCACTGGAGCTTCAGCTTTAGTATCAGTCCTTCCAGTGAATATTTAGGGTTGATTTCCTTTAGAATTGACAGGTTTGATCTCCTTGCAGTCCAAGGGACACTCAAGAATTTTCCTGAGCACTAGAGTTGGAAAGCATCAATTCTTCAGTGCTCAGCCTTCTTTGTGGTTCAACTTTCACATTCATACATGACTACTGGAAAAACCATAGCTTTGACTATATGGACCTTTGTTGGCAAAGTGATGTCTCTGTTTTTTAATACTCTGTCTAGGTTTATCATAGCATTTCTTCCAAGGAGCAAGTGTCTTTTTATTCTGTGGCTACAGTCACCATTTACAGTGATTTTGGAGCCTAAGAAAATAAAACCTGGTTAAGTCAAATAAACACGCTTAAGTCGAGCACATGCATGCTTAGTCATGTCTGACTATTTGCAACCCTATGGACTGTAGCCTGCCAGGCTCCTCTGACCATGGGATTCTTCAAGCAAAAATATTGGAGTGGGTTGCCAGTTCCTCCTCCAGGGATCTTCCCAACCCAGGAATCAAACCTGCAGCTGCTGTGTCTCCTACCTTGGCAGGCAAATTCTTTATCACTGAGCCACCTGGAAAGCCCTAAGTTTAAGTTGAGGTGCTCAAATAATGTTACCAGGAATCAGATTCATTCTCGGTCCTCCTTCCCTCTGATGTTCCCCTAAGTGGTGACAAGGAGAGCATCCAGCAACCCCAGGCCTACATTCCACACACTCAGCAATGCCATCTAGCAAAGTGCAAGTTTCTCCTTATAGTTACAGAAAAATTCTGAGGGTTAAGTCTCAATGGCTTAACTTGGATCACACACTCACCCCATACCAATCCCTGAGCCTAGTTAGATGGAATGTTCTAATTGGACAGGCACCCCACTCCAGTACTCTTGCCTGGAAAATCCCGTGGCTGCGGTCCATAGGGTCGCTAAGGGTCGGACATTACTGAGCAACTTCTCTTTCACTTTTCACTTTCATGCATTGGAGAAGGAAATGGCAGCCCACTCCAGTGTTCTTGCCTGGAGAATCCCAGGGATGGGGGAGCCTGGTGGGCTGCTGTCTATGGGGTCGCACAGAGTCGGACATGACTGAAGCGACTTAGCAGCAGCAGCAGCAGCAGATCATATGGCAGAGAAGGAAATGGCAACCCACTCCAGTATTCTTGCCTAGAGAATCCCAGGGACAGAGGAGCCTGGTGGGCTGCCTTCTATGGGGTCGCACAGAGTGAAACACAACTGAAGCGACTTAGCAGCAGCAGCAGCAGGTCATATGGCACTCCTAGAAGCAGAGTATGAGGTCAGCTATACCCAAGATACATAGATTTAGAATTGGGAAGGGCAGTTTTAAAGAAAATCTGGGCAGACAAAAAAAAAAGTTCACTACTTTTTTTCATAGATATGTTCACTACCCGAAGACCCATTGTCCACATTTTTCCAAGGTTTGGGAGAATATGAACATGTGTATATGAACATAAATAATGAATATATAAGTATTACATATAAATGAATATATAAGCACTTGCAGATAAATTCAAATGATCAGTCACTTTCTACAATAACCTCTGAGTAGTAATAAGGGTTCCTGAAACCCCAATCCCTTCACGTTGTTAGACCTACACAAGACAGATAAAATCTACCCTGTTAATGTTCTCTGCAGTCATAGAGATTTTATAATACCTGCTCTGACATCCAATTCTGGAAACAACTGACTCCATAGGAAGTGGCTAAGCCATCCTGTATAAGGAACACAGTGTGCTGGACTATTTTAGATTGTCTGTTCAAAGCCAGGAAATCCACACAAACCCAGAATTTACCTGAATTTTTTTCTTCATTATCACAAAAGGGGATGTGTTAATCAGTAGGTCTTTAAGGTGATCTAAAAAATCATCCCTCTCAGACAATATAGACTTCCTGCACTATCTTCTGAAGGGTCTGGGCTTCCAACTTCAAGATTACAGGCATACCTTATGCTCAGTCACAGCCCATTCTTAGAGAAACTATTCTGGGTTTGGTCCTTCTATTTCCACCTTTTGAATTTTAGGAATCCCCCAATTAAAGGACCCAGAATGGACGGGGGAAGGGGTGGGAATTTTAGACTCTTCCTTGCTTTGATTTTCCTGGGTAAGGGTAGAACACCACAGAATGCTTCCAGTGAACACTTTAAAGAGTCTGGACTTGATCCCTATAATGTACTTACCTTTGCCAAGCACTGCCAGGGTCCAATATATAACTACAGATGTTTCATCTTTTCTATCATTTCCACCAGTCCTGTAGTATACTCATGCCTCACAATCAGTATTAAAGCAAAACCACATCTTGTTCATTCTATTTTTGTCTTGGAGAATGGCTTGGGAGCTTGCTACTTGTGAATTCACTATCAAGCCATGCTTACTGCTTGGTGCTTTTCTTGGCTCCTCATCTTCCTAGGATCCTCCCTCCACAAGACAAAGACGGGCTCTTCGCCTGCCTGGGGCTCCTGGCTGGGCTGAAGACAGCTCAAACTCTAGGCCCATCTCCACTCCCTCTTCCCCAGATGCTCTTCAACCTTAGGATAGCTGGAATTTCTTCTTGTCCTGGAACCTCCTCACCCCCCACTTCCTCCAGCATTCTGCCTTTTAGGGCTCTGAAGTATCCACCCTCAGAGCTCTTTCTCCAAACCTATAAGGGCACTAGCAGGGCTCTCATATGTACCTTGAAGTCTTCATGGATAGTAGTCATTGGAGTTCTTGCTGGTTATCTACAATCACCTCAATTGATGGAGTTTCCTTCATCCCATGACTTGAGCTGCCTCCCTTCCTCCTTTTCCTATGTTAATTTCAGTAACTAGAAGAACCTAAAAGACTATTCTGGGTCTTGCAGCTGAAATTTTCCCCAAAGCCTTACTTTAGTCCTTTCCTGTTATACAGAGAACTTGATTCATACTGTTTAGAACTTTGGCTTCTGTTTACTCTGCCTCCTATAAGTGTGTCTCCAACCCCAATTCAAAAGTAGTCACCTTTAAAGAAAAAGGGCTTCCCTGGTGGCTCAGAGGGTAAAGCATCTGCCTGCAATGCAGGAGATCCGGGTTCGATCCCTGGGTCAGGAAGATCCCCTGGAGAAGGAAATGGCAACTCATTCCAGCATTCTTGCCTGGAGAAGCCCATGGATGGAGGAGCCTGGTAGGCCACAGACCACAGGGTCACAAAGAGTTGGACACAACTGAGTGACTTCGCTTTCTTTCTTTCTTTAAACAAAAAGAAGTATGCATCTTTTCTCACACCCTCCAATAGAGCATAGAAAAAAATCTGAATGACCTTATGACTATAAATCTTTCCAAGTGCTAAAATAGTCAGAGTGTTTGGCACTCAGCCAGCTGACACCGAGACCTTGGTAGCCTGGAAAACTCCTTTTGTCACACTCAGAGGTTCTGCTCTCGCTTTTCCCACTTGCAGTATCTCAGCAGAGGGCCCAACCAAGAGCACACTTTCCTCATGCCAGAGGTTGCCTTCCCCCTAAATACTCTCAACTTTTGGATCTCATAAATCTCTAACTGAATGGCCTTTCCTTTCACCTGTCCCCAGCAATTAGGCCAGTGACTCTGGTGACAGTTGGAACTATCTGTTTTCATGTAGTAGAAATTCTAACCATATCCAACACTGAAACTCTGTTCCCTGGTATCTTCCTAGTACTGCAGCCCAGTTCACATCTTTAGAAACTTGAGTAAGGCTGTGTTCTCTCTCCTCCTGAAGACCTTACTGGGCCCTCTATCTGCCCAGGTACCTAACAGAAAAGTTGTACATCTCTTCGATTTCAGATTTTTCACAGTTCTTTTAAATCCCACAATGCATACAGATTTCTTGAAGTCTACGTCTACCACCATGCACAAATTTTCTAATGTTATCTTGGTCATTATCCTAACATTTATTGGCTTTATTTCTAGATATAGTGATGAGTTCATGGTATGGATATAAATTTCAATAAGATTTATAAAAATTCTGGGTGGAATCTCCAAAATATAACCACATATCCTCAGCTTCATTTGCCTCCAATTACCAAATGAGATTATACTATTTAATAACCTTTTATACATTATTTATTCTAGCATGAACACCCACTTCCCTACTTGTAGGAATTAACCCCTCCTCAGGTATTTCAGAGACTCTCTCCAGGGCCTTTTGAGTCTTCAAGAATAAGTTCTACAGGAACTTACATGTGGTCCAGTGGCTCAGACTCCACACTTCCAGTGCAGTGGGCCTGGGTTCAATCTCTAATCAGAGAACCAGATTCCACATGCTCCAACTAAGAGTTTCCATGCCACAACTAAAGACCTTGCATGTCTCAACTAAGACCCAATGGCCAAATGAGAGAAAAGAAAATAATAAGTTTTTCAATGGCTGGTCATCTTGCCACCATACTACTATTTCAGCTTATGTCAGATGACTCTCAGGAATTTTAACTGGGCTAGGGGATTTGCCCAAAACCACAGATGTTTCAGTGTTCTTTCAACACTTTCACATTATCTGCATTGTCAGCTCTGTCACCTGCCAACTTTGATCCAGGATTTTCACTTAAACATTAGCTTTGGGTTTTAAATCTTTCACAATTCTGAATGTGTTCAACATGACAGAACACTTATTAGACATATAACTGTTTCAAAAGAATTCACCTTTAAGAATTTTATTTAACATGTAAGATTGAACAGTGTGATATTAACTAAAAGGTAGACACATATATCGGAGAAGACAATGGCACCCCACTCCAGTACTCTCATCTGGAAAATCTCATGGAGAGGAGCCTGGTGGGCTGCAATCCATGGGGTTGCTAAGAGTTGGACATGACTTAGAGACTTCCCTTTCACTTTTCCTTTCATGCATTGGAGAAGGAAATGGCAACCCACTCCAGTATTCTTGCCTGGAGAATCCCAGGGATGGGGGAGCCTGGTAGGCTGC
Organism: Redunca redunca; assembly: GCA_006410935.1. Lineage (NCBI taxonomy): Eukaryota > Metazoa > Chordata > Mammalia > Artiodactyla > Bovidae > Redunca > Redunca redunca. The sequence continues at coordinate 20,223 of SJYQ01094234.1, read as the reverse complement.
CGTCTGTGGGTTCGCACAGAGTTGGACACGACTGAAGCGACTTAGCAGCAGCAGCAGACACATAGATCAATGGAACAAAATAAAGAACTCAGAAACAGTCCCACACATATATTCTCAACTAACTTGACAAAAGTGCAAAGGCAGTTCAATGGAGAAAGGATAGTCTTTTCAACAAATGGTGCTGAAACAATTAGATACCCACATGCAGAAAAAGAACAAACAACAACACATCTCACATTTTATACAAAAATTAATTCAATGTGGATCATAGACCTAAATGTAAAACCTTAAACTATGAAGCTTGTAGAAGAAAACACAGGAAAAAAAATCTTTCTTTGATATGACATAACAGAGCAACTCATAAAAGGAAAAAACTGATAAACTGGACTTCCTCAAAATAAAAAACATCTGCTTATGAAAGAAACTGTTGGGCTTCCCTGATGGTCCAATAGTTAAGAATCTGCTTTGCAGTGCAAGGGACACCAGTACAATCCTTGATCCAAAAAGCTCCCACATGCCATGGGGCAACTAAGGCCACAGCTAATGAGCCTGCGCTTTGGAGCCCGCAGGCCCCAATTACCGAGCCCATGTGCCACAACTACTGAAGCCCGTGCACCCCAGAACCTGTATGGTGCAACAAGAGAAGCCACCACGATGAGAAGCCCTTGCACCACAACTAGAGAGTAGCCCCTGCTCGCCACAGCTAGAGAAAGCCCATGTGCAGCAATGAAGATCCAGCACAGCCAAAAACTTAAAAAAGTAGACACATAATTGTTTTAAAAAGATTCTGCTAAGAGAATAAACGAAAGGTATAGACTGAGAGAAAATATTTGCAAGTCACATACAACAAAGTACTTGTATCCAGAATATATAAAGAAGTTAGTAATAAGAAAACATCACATCATAAAAAATGGGCAAGAAATATGAACAATTCACCAATAAAGATAGATAGCATATTAAAATATGCTCAGTTCAGTTCAGTTGCTCAGCCGTGTCCGACTCTTTGCGACCCCATGAATCACAGCACACCAGGCCTCCCTGTCCATCAACAACTCCCGGAGTTCACTCAGACTCGCGACCATCAAGTCTGTGATGCCATCCAGCCACTCATCCTTGGTCGTCCCCTTCTCCTCCTGCCCCCATTCCCTCCCAGCATGAAAGTCTTTTCCAATGAGTCAACTCTTCACATGAAGTGGCCAAAGTACTGGAGTTTCAGCTTTAGCATCATTCCTTCCAAAGAAATCCCAGGGCTGATCTTCAGAATGGACTGGTTGGATCTCCTTGCAGTCCAAGGGACTCTCAAGAGTCTTCTCCAACACCACGGTTCAAAAGCATCAATTCTTCAGCGCTCAGCCTTTTTCAGAGTCCAACTCTCACATCCACACATGACTACTGGAAAAACCATAGCCTTGACTAGACGGACCTTAGTCGGCAGAGCAATGTATCTGCTTTTGAATATACTATCTAAGTTGGTCATAACTTTTCTTCCAAGGAGTATGTGTCTTTTAATTTCATGGCTGCAGTCACCATCTGAGTGATTTTGGAGCCCAAAAAAAAAAAAAATAAGTCTGACACTGTTTCCACTGTTTACCCATCTATTTCCCATGGAGTGATAGGACTGAATGTCATGATCTTCGTTTTCTGAATGTTGAGCTTTAAGCCAACTTTTTCACTCTCTTCTTTCACTTTCATCAAGAGGCTATTTAGTTCCTCTTCACTTTCTGCCATAAGTGTGGTGTCATCTGCATATCTGAGGTGACTGATATTTCTCCCGGCAATCTTGATTCCAGCTTGTGTTTCTTCCACTCCAGCGTTTCTCATGATGTACTCTGCATATAAGTTAAATAAGTTCCTATTTGGAAGCAGTCTATTGTGCCATGTCCAGTTCTAACTGTAGCTTCCTGGCCTGCATACCGATTTCTCAAGAGGCAGGTTAGGTGGTCTGGTATTCCCATCTCTTTCAGAATTGTCCACAGTTATTGTGATCCACACAGTCAAAGGCTTTGGCATAGTCAATAAAGCAGAAATAGATGTTTTTCTGGAACTCTCTTGCTTTTTCCATGATCCAGCGGATGTTGGCAATTTCATCTCAGGTTCCTCTGCCTTTTCTAAAACCAGCTTGAACATCTGGAAGTTCACAGTTCACGTATTGCTGAAGCCTGGCTTGGAGAATTTTGAGCATTACTTTACTAGTTTGTGAGATGAGTGCAATTGTGCGGTAGTTTGAGCATTCCTTGGCATTGCCTTTCTTTGGGATTGGAATGAAAACTGACCTTTTCCAGTCCTGTGGCCACTGCTGAGTTTTCCAAATTTGCTGGCATATTGAGTGCAGCACTTTCACACCATCATCTTTCAGGATTTGAAAAATTCCACTGGAATTCCATCACCTCCACTAGCTTTGTTCGTAGTGATGCTTTCTAAGGCCCACTTGACTTCACACTCCAGGATGTCTGGCTCTAGATGAGTGATCACACCGTCATGATTATCCAGGTTGTGAAGATCCTTTTTGTACAGTTCTTCTGTGTATTCTTGCCACCTCTTCTTAATATCTTCTACTTCTGTTAGGTCCATACCATTTCTGTCCTTTATCGAGCCTATCTTTGCATGAAATGCTCCCTTGGTATCTCTAATTTTCTTGAAGAGATCGCTAGTCTTTCCCATTCTGTTGTTTTCCTCTATTTCTTTGCATTGATGGCTGAAGAAAGCTTTCTTATCTCTTCTTGCTATTCTTTGGAACTCTGCATTCAGATGCTTATATCTTTCCTTTTCTCCTTGGCTTTTCACTTTTCTTCTTTTCACAGCTATTTGTAAGGCTTCCCCAGACAGCTATTTTGCTTTTTTGCATTTCTTTTCTATGGGGATGGTCTTGATCCCTGTCTCCTATACAATGTCATGAACCTCATTCCATAGTTCATCAGGCACTCTATCTATCAGATCTAGGNCATGCGTAGAGTCTTCTCTTGTGTTGTTGGAAGAGGGTGTTTGCTATGACCAGTGCATTTTCTTGGCAAAACTCTATTAGTCTTTGCCCTGCTTCATTCCGCAGTCCAAGGCCAAATTTGCCTGTTACTCCAGGTGTTTCTTGAGTTCCTACTTTTGCATTCCAGTCTCCTATAATGAAAAGGACATCTTTTTTGGCTGTTAGTTCTAAAAGGTCTTGTAGGTCTTCATAGAACCGTTCAACTTCAGCTTCTTCAGTGTTACTGGTTGGAGCATAGACTTGGATTACTGTGTTATTGAATGGTTTGCCTTGGAAACAGAGATCATTCTGTCATTTTTGAGACTGCATCCAAGTACTGCATTTCGGACTCTTCTGTTGACCATGATGGCTACTCCATTTCTTCTGAGGGATTCCTGCCCACAGTAGTAGATGTAATGGTCATCTGAGTTAAATTCACCCATTCCAGTCCATTTTAGTTCACTGATTCCTAGAATGTCGACATTCACTCTTGCCATCTCCTGTTTGACCACTTCCAATTTGCCTTGATTCATGGACCTGACATTCCAGGTTCCTGTGCAATATTGCTCTTTACAGCATCAGACCTTGAAGCTTCTATCACCAGTCACATCCACAGCTGGGTATTGTTTTTGCTTTAGCTCCAACCCTTCATTGTTTCTGGAGTTATTTCTCCACTGACCTCCAGTAGCATATTGGGCACCTACTGACCTGGGGAGTACCTCTTTCAGTATCCTATCATTTTGCCTTTTCATACTGTTCGTGGGGTTCTCAAGGCAAGAATACTGAAGTGGTTTGCCATTCCCTTCTCCAGTGGACCACAATCTGTCAGACCTCTCCACCATGACCCACCTGTCTTCGGTTGCCCCGTGGGCATGGCTTAGTTTCATTGAGTCAGACAAGGCTGTGGTCCTAGCGTGATTAGATTGACTAGATTTCTGTGAGTATGGTTTCAGTGTGTCTGCCCTCTGATACCCTCTTGCAACATCTATCATCTTACTTGGGTTTCTCTTACCTTAGGCATGGGGTATCTCTTCACGGCTGCTCCAGCAAAGCACAGCCGCTGCTCCTTACCTTGGATGAGGGGTATCTCCTCCCACCACCCTTCCTGACCTTCACTATGCAATGGCTCCTCTAGGCCCTCCTGCACTGCACAGCCACCACTCCTTGGACGTGGGGTTGCCCCTCCCGGCCGCCGCCCCTAGCCTTGGGCGTGGGGTTGCTGCTCCCAGTCGCTGCCCTGGCCTTGGGCGTGGAGTTGCTCCTTCCTGCTGCCGCCCTTGGCCTCGGGCGCCCCCCTGGCCTCCGACACGGGGTGGCTCCTCTCAGCCGTCGCTCCACCTAGCACGCGGGGTAGCTCCTCTTGGCGGTTCCTGATCCGTTGCAGCCTGGCACTCTAGGCCGCTGCCCCTGACCTCGGACGTGGGGTAGCTCTCAGCCAACACCATTAATCAATAGGAAAATGCAAATTAAAACCACAATGAAACACTAAATACCTATTAGAATGGCTTAAAAAAGCAAACCCTGACAATACCAAGTGTTGGTGAGAATATGGCACAAATGGAATGTTCATACATGGCTGGTGGGAATTTAAAATTGTGCAGCCACTTTGGAAAATAACTTAGCAGTTTATTATAAAATTAAATATACAATTACTATATGATCCCCAAATTCCACTCCTAGGTATTTACCTAGGAAAAATGAAGATTTATGCTCAGACAAAACCTGCACACAAGTGTCCAAAGCAATTTCATCCAAAATCACAAAAAAACTGGAAAGAGTATAAATATCTTTTAACTGGTGGAAGGATAAACTTTAGTATGTCCATAAAACTGAATACTACTCAGCAGTAAAAGAAATGAATTACTGATATACTCAACAACATGAATAAATCACAAATGCATTGTGCTAAGTGAAAGAAATCAAACTCAAAAAACTACATGCCTTATGATTCTATTTATGTATTATTCTGGAAAAGACAAAATTATAGAAACAGAAACCAGTGACTTCCAGGGATTGGGATGGAGGAGAGTGTTGATTATAAAGGTGCAGTATGAGGGACTTTTTTAGGATAATACAACTATTCTGTATTTTCATGGTTGTGGTAGTGAAATGACTATATGCATCTGTCTAAACCAGTGGTTCTCAACAGGGGGCGATCTACTCCCTAGAGGCTATCAGACAATGTCTGAAGACATTTGTGGTTGTCACAATGCAAAGAGGAAGGGAGTGATATTGGTATCTAATGGGTAGAGGCCAGAGACACTGCTAAACATTTTACAATGCAACAGGACAGCCCCCACAGCAAAGAATTATCTGCCCCTAAGTGTCAGTAGTGCCATGGCTGAGAAACCCCAGTCTAAACCAGAGGTCAGAAAATTACAGCCCCAGTCAGTTCTAAAGGAAATCAACCCTGAATATTCATCCAAAGGACTGATGCTGAAGCTGAAACTCCAATACTCTGGCCACCTGATGCAAAGAGCCAACTCACTGAAAAAGACCCTGATGCTGAGAAAGATTGAGAGCAGGAGAAGGGGGAGACAGAGGATGAGATGGTTGGATGGCATCACCGACTCAATGGACACGAGTCTGAGCAAACTCCGGAAATAGTGAAGGACAGGGAAGCCTGGCATGCTGCAGTTCATGGAGTTGCAAAGAGTCAGACACGACTTAGTGACTGAACAAAAATATATATCAAATTTCAGTGTTCATAAATAAAGTCATGTTCATTCATTTATGTATTATCTGGTGATCCAAAGGCAGAGTTGAGTATTTGTGACAGACTGTGTGTCCACAAAGCCTAAAATGCTTTTCTTTACAGTTAAGTCTAAACCCACAAAAATACACACACAAAAAATAATATATTTTACTTATGTAAAAATTTTAAGGTGAATTTTACAATGTGAAGTTATAGATACCTACTTTGAATTACTACAAGCTGTGCTAAAACACACTCCTTTCTATAAATGTACTTGTCTTTTCTGATGCTCCTTGTAGAGCACAAATAGTAAATAACAGGAATTCATTGCTGGCTGGGTTCTGATGTGAAAGTTTCCTGTATAAAAAAGAAAATCATACACAACATCTCTGATAATGAAGAATCTCATTCAGGCTCCTGGACACAGGGACAATTCTCTGGACCTGACATCTGTGGTGAAGCAGCTAATACCCCATGCACTTGTCATCAGATCAGTGATGGGGTCTGACTGGGTTTCTCTGACCGTGACTGCCCATGAACTGTATGGGGCATTTATCACACTGTCTTGGACAGACCAACTGACCATCATGCATATGGGCCTAAGAGCCTGTCAATTAGCTCTTGTCCACTAGCCCCTGTCCACACCCTTAAACGCCCTGGCCCTAGAACAGTGGTCATGATATCAGTCCCCTTCAGACCCTGAAAGTGTGATCAGGCATGAGCTCCCTGTCTCCTATCATCCCTCATCTCCACTTGGACAAACTATCAGTTAACTAATTAGCTAATGTGGGTAAAAATGCTTGAAGCTGAAGAATGCTCAGCTGGGCTATTCAAATAATCGTCTGCTGGGTCCTCTCCCTTTAGTTCCTGCCCCTCCAAAGTCAGCCCATAAGATTGTCGGTGGGAAAACTCCTCAGGAGGTGGCTGAGTAGTCATTCATGTTCCAGGCCAGAACCCCATCCCCCAGTCTCCCAATATTGATGCTCTGGATTCAGCCAACTAGTATTGTAAATCCTGAAGTCCAGAGTCTGGATTGGCTTTCTTCTTTTAGAGGAATTGGCAGCACAGCAAGTCTCGGTTCCCCCAAAGTATCAAATTTTGGCTATCTTTGATTACTTTTTTCAGCTAGATAGACCATTTAGAAAGTCAGAACAGCGTTTTGAAAAGATTATGTGGGAATCATAGCATTATTTGTCCAAGATTACAGAGCTTTCAAACTGACATTCCCAGGGCCGAAACTCAATTCTCCATCTCTCAGTTCAAGCTGCTCTTGGGAGCCAGGAGAAATCCCTATTCAGAAAGTTGATCCCCACAGGACAGAGTGATGGCTAGAGTACTCTTAGCTATTGAAGTTCTGTGCAGTTATTAAATGCTAAAACAGGAAGGTGCCCAGGGTTGACACCCATGTTACTCCTGTCCATCTCCCCTTTCTGAAAGGTATTTCCGTGGAGTAGAACTGAAAATAGCTGACCTCAATCTCCCAAAGCCCAATTGCAGAAGAGTTGAGAGTACAGTTTCATTGTAGTCATATTTGGGCAATTCCTGTCTGTTCCCTGATGTGATCCTTGGGGAACAGTTAAAGTATCTTATTTCACCTTGTACTCTATCATCCATCCTCTCCATCTCCATTCCTAAGGCCTCATCATTACTCATCAGGGCAGTTCCTACAGCCTCCTCTCTCGGTATTCCCATCACCCTCTTTGTCCATGCTGACCCTCAGTTCTCCTACTCTCCAACCAGACAGATCATTCAGAAAACACAATTGTGACTGTATCATTTCCTGAAAGTATCTGACAGCACTATAATTTACAGGGCAAATCCAAAATTAGCAACTTGATAACCAAATCTCTTCAAAATCTTGTCCTACTTCCAACCTGTTATGCTCATCCCATACTGGGCAATTTCCCCTTCTCCACCTGTGACTTGAGCATGCCAGGCTCTGTGCCCAGGCTCACACTTTTTTCCCTTCTGGAATGGCCTCTCCACCTCATCTCCATCCATGAGAAGACTTTCCTCAAAAGACAGCCCAGGGCTTCCTTGGTGGCTCAGTGGTAAAGAATCTGCCTTCCAATGCAAAGACACAGGTTCAATCCCTGGTCCAGGAGGATCCCACATGCCATAGAGCAAGTAAGCCTGTGCACCACAAGTATTGAGCCTTGTGCTCTAGAGCCCGGAAACTGCAACTACTGAGCCCATGAGCTGCAGCTACAGAAACCCTTGCACCCTCGAGCTGGTGCTCTGCAACGAGAGAAGCCACCACAAAGAGAAGCCCATGCACCACAACTAGAAAGTAGGCTCCCACTTGCTACAACTATATGTCAAGGCTGAATGTTGTCACCCTGCTTATTTAACTTATATGCAGAGTACATCACGCAAAATGCTGGGCTGGAGGAAGCACAAGCTGGAATCAAGATTGCCGGGAGAAATATCAATAACCTCAGATATGCAGATGACACCACCCTCATGGCAGAAGGCGAAAGTGAAACTGAAAGTGAAGGTCACTCAGTCGTGTCCAATTCTTTGCGACTGGAACTGTATAGTCCATGGGATTCTCCAGGCCAGAATACTGGAGTGGGTAGACTTTCCCTTCTCCAGGGGATCTTCTCAACCCAGGGATCAAACCCAGGTCTCCACATTGCAGGCGGATTCTTTACTGGCTGAGCCACAAGGGAATCCCAAGAATACTGGAGTGGGTAGCCTATCCCTTCTCCAGAGGATCTTCCTGACCCAGGAATCAAACCAAGGTCTCCTGCATTGCAGGCGGATTCTTTACCAACTGAGCTATGAGGGAAGCCACTGGCAGAAAGCAAAGAGGAACTAACGAGGCTCTTGATGAACCTCTCCTCTTAGAGAATGAAAAAGCAGGCTTTAAATTCAACATTCAAAAAAAAAAAAAAAGATCGTGGCATCCGGCCCCATCACTTCATGGCAAATATATAGGGAAACAATGGAAACAGTGACAGACTTTATTTTCTTGGGCTCCAAAACCACTCCAGAGATGGCTGCATGTCATCACTGACTTCATAGACATGAGTTTGAACAAACTCTAGGAGATAGTGGAGGACAAGGAAGCCTGGTGTCCCGGGGTTGCAAAGAGTCAGACACAACTGAGCAACTGAACAACAACTTGCCACAATTTGAGAAAAGCCTGTGCAGCAACAAAGACCCAGAACAGCCAAAAATAAATACATAAATAAGGAGACAAAACTCAGCCTGAATGCCACCTCCTCCATGAAGCCTTCCATAGCTCACCTTTGAATTCCCAGAGCACTTTGCTAGTTATTCTCTATGGCCTGCTCTGCTTTTTATGACTGCTGTTAACATACAGATGTACTCTCCCCCATGGGACAGTAGGCATCTTAAGAAAGTCTTATCATCTAGTGTGCAGCACACAATAGGTACTGGTAATCATTAGTTATTGATGCACAAACTGCCACAGACAGATTATAGGCTAATGAGAGCATGAATCAGAAGAAGAGAACTGGGATAGAGGGGGAACCACTAATCACTATCAAAAAAGAATGGTCAACAAGGTCAAAAGTGTAACTGTCTTAATGACAACAACTTACAAGTCCTGGACCTTGTGCTACCCATCACATTTACTCATCATTTCCACTCTGTTATATAGGTACTGTTCTCATCTGAATTATTTAGATGAAAAATTGAGGCTCTGGGAGGGCAAATTCATTTTTTCAGCCACCAACCTCCTTGTTGGTCTATAAACACATCTTAACAGTGCTCACTTCGGAGGCACATATACTAAAATTGGAATGATACAGAGAAGATTAGCATGGCCCCTGTGCAAGGATGACATGCAAATTTGTGAAGCATTTTATAGTTTTTTGTATTCTAACACATATGTATGGAATCTAGAAAAATGGTACTGAAGAATTTATTTAGAGGGCAGCAATGGAGAAACAGACAGAGAATAGACTTATGGACATGGGGAGAGGGGAGGAGAGGGTGAGATGAATGGAAAGAGTAACATGGAAACTTACATTACCATATGTAAAATAGATAGCCATATCTATGGCTCAAGAAACTTAAACAGAGACTCTGTATCAACCTAGAGAGGTGGGATGGAGAGAGAGATGGGAAGGAGGTTCAAAAGGGAGGAGATATATGTATACCTAAGGCAATGGCACCCCACTCTAGTACTCTTGCCTGGAAAATCCCATGGGCAGAGGAGCCTGGTAGGCTGCAGTCCATGGGGTCACGAAGAGTTGGACATTACTGAGTGACTTCACTTTCATTTTTCACTTTTGTGCTTTGGAGAAGGAAATGGCAACCCACTCCACTGTTCTTGCCTGGAGAATCCCAGGGACTGGGAGCCTGGTAGGCTGCTGTCTATGGGGTCGCACAGAGTCGAACACAACTGAAGTGACTTAGCAGTAGCAGCAGCAGCATGGCTGATTAATGTTGAGGTTTGGTAGAAAATAACAAAATTCTGTAAAGCAATTATCCTTCAATTAAAACACACACACACACACACACACAACCTTACATATTACCACCTCAGAGCTTTTACACTTGTTCTACCCTCACCTGAAACATTCTTCCCCCAAGTATAGACAAGGCTTGCTGACTCCTTTCTTATAAGTCTTTTATCAAACATCACATTATTAGGCTTCCTGTCTTCACCATATAAAAAATGGCAAATAACTAACTCCCTGGCATTTCATCTCCCTTTCACTTGCTTTACCACCATATCACTTATTTCTATCTCTCATATTACATATTTTATTTTATTTTGTCTTATTGGCCACTCCCTGAGGCATGTGGGATCTTAGTTCCCTGACCAGGGATGGGAACTATGCCCCTCTCCTGCAGCGGAAGTATGGAATCTTCACAAGGGAAGTCCTTACATATTTTATTTATTTGGATATTTTCAATCTCTCCGCACTAGATTATAAATTTCATAGTCACACTGGTCAGGGGCAAAGCCCAGATTCAAATCTAGTTCTGAATCCAAAGCCAGATGACAAAATTATAGTCTTATGAAGCAAAGGAAATAGCTTTGGTCTTTATGGCCCTCAAAGACAGATGCCTTTGATCACAGAGGAAGCATTAAGGAAGCTGATTTCATCTTAATATGAATACAGTATAATTGTTAGCTGGAGTTCTCTCTGCCTCTTAAGAACCAAATTAGGGAATTCCCTGGCCGTTCAGTGGTTAGGACCCCATACTTTCATTGCTGAGGGTCCAGGTTCAATCCCTGGTCAGGGAATTAAAATTCCACAGCCAACTAGCCTAGCCAAAAAAGCAGAACAAACAAACAAAAACAGATATTAGTCAAACCCTCATTCCCCCAAATTCCCGGAAGCATTCCCAAAGATTATTGGAAATCCCCAGGGCAATTACATTGCCATAATAACCTCTGTCTCTGCATTCCTGCTTCCACTATCTGAATTTAGCTTATGGATTGCCTCACATCCCCTGTGTGTTATCCTTGTCCTGCACCTGGTCCTCAATCCTTTGTCACCAAAAACAATCGCTTGCTCCAATGCTTTGTGACCAAACTTTACTGAAGATTCATGGGACAGAGAGAACTTAGCATAACTGCAGAAGACCTTTGAAATTCAGTATTAGAAATTATTGTTCTTAAAAGCCTTTCTGGTACTATGCCATATTATTTGGCTTTCCTTTCTCTTTCTCTCCAGCCTTCTCTTTCTGGCCCCTTCAAAGTCTCAGAAGCAAAAACAAACAAACAAAATGCCCCTTATCTTATTCAAATCATTTAAGCGCCTTCCTGCCCCCAACCTCAGCTGTCTTTAACCTCTTCTTTACTTTTTTCTTTTGACTGTGCCGGGTCTTTGTTACGGCACAGGGGCTCTTCATTGCTGCCTGTGGGCTACTCTCCAGCTGCAGTGACTGGGGAGTACTCTCCCCTTGTGGTACACAGGCTTTTTGTTACAGTGGGTTCTCTTGTTGCAGAGCATGGGCTCTAGGGCACACCAGCTCAGTAGTCATGGCCCATAGGCTTACTTGCCCCACAGCATATGGGGTCTTAGTTCCTGGACCAGGGATCAAATCAGTGACCCCTGCATCAGCAGGCGAATTCTTAACCACTTGGCCATCAAGGAAGGGCTTCCCCGGTGGCTCAGAGGGTAAAGCACCTGCATGCAATGCGGGAGACCCGGGTTCGATCCCTGGGTCAGGAAGTTCCCCTGGAGAAGGAAATGACAACCCATGGAGAATCCCATGGATGGAAGAGCCTGGTGGGCTACAGGCCATGGGGTCGCAAAGAGTCGGACACGACTGAGCGAGCTCACTTTACTTTACATCTGGCCATCAAGGAAGTCCCTAACCTCTTCCTTTCTAAAGCCATGGATTTGGCCAAAATACTTGTGAAACCATTTACCTTAGATTGGAACTTGAAGCCACACGCTGGGACTCGAACTAGGCCAAAACCTTGCTTGGGACTTGAACCCAGCCAAAACCCACAGTCCTCCAACAGAGATCACAGACCTAGTTTCAGGACCTAATGAAGTTCAGGTTCTTGATGTCTCATCGCAGAAAAAATTCTGTTAGCAACAAAGTGATAGGCAAGAAGTAGCTATATTGAGAAAGAAACACACTCCACAGAGTGTGGGCCATCACAGAGAGTGAGGGTGACAGCCCCAAATGTAGCGTGGTTAGTTTTTATGGGCTGGGTAATTTCATAGGCTAGTGAGTGGGAGGATTATTTCAACTATTTTGGGGAAGGGGTGGAAATTTCCAGGAATTCGGCCACCACCAACTTTTTGATCTTTTGAGGCCGCTATATATGTTTTTAAGATTTTGGCAGGCAGATAAGGGGATTCCCTTGTCGTGCAGTCTCCCAGGACAAGCCTGGAGGTAAGTTCTGCTTATTAAACTTGCCACCCGCCAGTCTGGAGTGGCCTGCCCCTTTCTTAGCCTCTCCCTGCCATGCGCTCATAGTGGGGTGGCTTCCAGTCTCCACCTGGGAAGCTCCCTAAGAGCTCTGACTTCCCTGATGGCTTAGACGGTAAAGCGTCTATCTACAATGCAGGAGACCTGGGTTCGATCCCTGGGTAGGGAAGATTCCCTGGAGAAGGAAATGGCAACCCACTCCAGTACTCTTGCCTAGAAGATCCCATGGACGGAGGAGCCTGGTGCAGGCTACTGTTCATGGGGTCTCAAAGAGTTGGATATGACTGAGCGACTTCACTTAGAACTGTCATGGACTTCCCTAGTGGCTCAGAAGATAAAGAATCTGCCTGCAATGCAGGAGACCTGGGTTCGATCCCTGGGTTGGGGAAATCCCCTGGAGAAGGGAATGGCAACCCTCTTCAGTATTCTTGCCTGGAGAATCCCACGGACAGAGGAGCCTGTCAGGCTACAGTCCATAGTGTCACATGCAGAGTTGGACATGACTGAACTAACACTTTCTTTTACTTCTTTCTTTGGAACTGTCATAGTGCCTCTGGGTGTATCATTTAGCTTTCTGATTGAGGATCAAGGTCTAGTCGAAGTTGACATGTCTGCCATCTTGGACCCATCTGATTTGAATTGGTTTATACTGTGTCCTCAGGATATGTCATTCTTTCAAAAATTGTCCTCTGCCCCCTTCCCTCCTGTTTCACCTGGGTCATCCGGTTAGAGTCTTCCCATCTTTTGTTTTAGTTTCAGTCATAGGGAGTAATTTAGTTCTTCCAATTCATAAGAAAAAACTCTTCCCTTTGATTTTGACTCTCAGTGATGGTGATCTTCAGTGGCCTCAGCCTACAGTGGCTTGAAGCAGGATCTCAGTTTCCCAGCCAGAGACTGAAGTCAGGGCCCAGCAGTGAGAGCACTGAACCCTATCTCTAGACCATGAAGGTCAATGACAAGATCTTGGCTTGTCTGATTTGCAGAAATAAATTTCAACAAAGAGACAAGTAGTACTGAAACAAATAAAGGCCTTATTGGGGGAAAAATTATGTGTGCATAGATATGTGTCACCAGATATGCAGATGACACTACCCTTATGGCAGAAAGTGAAGAACTAAAGAGCCTCTTGAAGAAAGTGAAAGAGGAGAGTGAAAAAATTGGCTTAAAACTCAACATTCAGAAAAGTAAAATTATGGCATCTGGTCCCATCACTTCATGGGAAATAGATGGGGAAACGGTGGCAACAGTGTCAGTCTTTATTTTGGGGGGCTCCAAAATCACTGCAGATGGTGACTGCAGCCATGAAATTAAAAGACACTTGCTCCTTGGAAGATAAAGCTATGACAAACCTAGATAGCATATTAAAAAACAGAGACATTACTTTGCCAACAAAGGTCTGTCTGGTCAAAGCTATGGTTTTTCCAGTAATCATGCATGGTTGTGAGAGCTGGGCTATATAGAAAGCTGAGCACTGAAGAATTGATGCTTTTGAACTGTGGTGTTGGAGAAGACTCTTGAGAGTCCCTTGGACTGCTAGGAGATCAAACCAGTCAATCCAAAAGGAAATTAGTCCTGAATATTCATTGGAAGGACTGATGCTGAAGCTGAAGCTCTAATACTTTTGGCCACCTGATGCAAAGAACTGACTCCTTGGAAAAGACCCTGATGCTGGGAAAGGCTGAAGGCAAGAGGAGAAGGGGACAACAGAGGATGAGGTGGTTGGATGGCATCACCGTCTCAATGGACATGGGTTTGGGTGGACTCCGGGAGTTGGTGATGGACAGGGAAGCCTGGCGTGCTGCATTCCATGGAGTCACAAAGTGTCAAACACGACTGAGTGACTGAACCGAGCTGAGACAGATGTGGGTGGGTTCAGATAGAGAGTGGTGCCTTTGTGGTAGTTTCAGTCACTCATGTGAGGCATTTCTTCTGTTTCCTCTGGCCGGTCATCCTGCTTTGCCTGGGTCTGAGTCTGTATCTGGTATATTTCTCAGTGTCCTCCCCTATGTGTACATGTATCTCTTAGCCAAGATGGATTCTAGCAAGGAGGTCTGTGTGACATCACCTACTATGGGGTGGTGCCCCCTCCCTTTTTGGCCCCTGAGGAGACATTCTGTGCATGTGTAGTCAGGAAGGTCTTCTTGACCTCAGGAATGAGAAATATGTGGTCTCTTTTTTTTTTTTGCTGTTCTTCTTACTGTTTTTTTTCCCTCTTTTACTTTTTTTCTTTTTTTTAATTGGAGGAAAATGCTCCACAACACTGAATTGCTCCTTTATCTTTTATCTCAGGTCCCCCCTGCTCCTGCCATTATCTTATCTTGGAGTATCTGCCCACAGGGAACACATCTATTTCCCAACTCAATGGAAGATTACCTCTGTAGGTAGTGAGTACCCCATCCTTGGAATTACCCAAGCAAAGACCTGATTCAAGTAGAACATGAATGAAGAACACCGTAAAGATCCTTCAAATTTCAGAACCTATGATTCTGTAAAAATTTGGCACTTTTTTCTGAACACCATGGAAAACCATATGACTTTTTCAATTGCATATAACAGAGAACTAGTTCAAATTGGCTTTCAAGTGGGGAGGGGTGGATTCATTACCTCATGTAAAGTAAGGTAGCTGAATCCAAGTGCTCAAAGTCTTCAGTATATCTTCCCCATTTCTTGGCACCACTTAACTAGTGTTGGCTTCTGTCTTACATGGACTCTCCCCTTGATTGGCAAAAGCCACCAGTCAGTTCCAGGCCTGTATTATTTAGCTTCACTCTCTCTATTCCCAACTCCCTAACAGGAGAGATGGCCTCTGCCTCCCAGTTGTTCCAGTGAAAGGCTTTCATTGCCCCACTTGGATGAAATGCCCATCACTAAACCAATTCCACTTTGGCCACCTCATGCGAAGAGTTGACTCATTGGAAAAGACTCTGATTCTGGGAGGGATTGGGGGCAGGAGGAGAAGGGGACGACAGAGGATGAGATGGCTGGATGGCATCACTGACTCAATGGATTTGAGTCTGAGTGAACTCCAGGAGTTGGTGATGGACAGGGAGGCCTGGTGTGCTGCGATTCATGGGGTCGCAAAGAGTCGGACACGACTGAGCAACTGAACTGAGCTGAACTGAACCAATTCCTATGATGACTGGCCATGATAGGGTATTAATGCCCATCCCTGGAATTCAGAGGTGGAGATGGCTCATTTGAATCACATTGAAACAGGAGGGAAAGGAGACAGGGCACAACCTTTAAAAGAATTAAAACCGTTTACCTCAGACTGGAACTTGAACCCATGTGCTGGGACTCAAACCAAGCCAAAACCCAGTTTGGGACTCTAACCCATGTGGCTGGGACTGGAGCCCAACAAAAACTGACAGTACTGGTTTCAGGACCTAATGAAGCTCAGGTTCTTGATGTCTCATCGCAGAAAGAATTTGGTGAGAAACAAAGTGATAGTAAGAATTGGATTTATTCAGAAATACACTCCATAGACAGAATGTGGGCCACCAAGGAGGATAAGTGTGGCACCCTTGAAATGAGGTGTGCTAGCTTTTATGGGCTCAGTAATTTCATAGACTGAGTGGGAGGATTATTCCAACTATCTTGGGGAGTTCAGTTCAGTTCAGTCACTCAGTCCTGTCTGACTCTTTGCGACCCCATGGACTGCAGCATGCTAGCCTTCCCTGTCCATCACCAACTCCTGGAGCTTGCTCAAACTCATATCCATTAAGTAAGTGATGCCACCCAACCATCTCATCCTCTGTCATCCTTTTCTCCTCCCACCTTCAATCTTTGCCAGCATCAGGGTCTTTTCTAATGAGTCAGTTCTTCGAATCAAGTGGCCAAAGTAATGGAGCTTCAGCTTTAGCATCAGTCCTTCCAATGAATATTCAGGACTGATTTCCTTTTGGATTGACTGGTTTGATCTCCTAGCAGTCCAAGGGACTCTCAAGAGTCTTCTCCAACACCACAGTTCAAAAGCACCAATTCTTCGGTGCTCAGCTTTCTTTCCAGTCCAACTCTCAAAACCATGCATGACTACTGGAAAACCCATACCCTTGACTAGACGGACTTTTGTTGGCAAAGTAATGTCTCTGCTTTTTAATATGCTGTCTAGGTTTGTCATAGGTTTTCTTCCAACGAGCAAGCATCTTTTAACGTCATGGCCGCAGTCAGCATCTACAGTGATTTTGTAGCCCCCCAAAATAAAGTTTCTCATTGTTTCCATTATTTCCCCATCTATTTGCCATGAAGTGATGGGACCAGATAGCATATTCAAAAGCAGAGACATTACTTTGCCAACAAAGGTCCGTCTAGTCAAGGCTATGGTTTTTCCAGTGGTCACATATGAATGTGAGACCACATTGGACTGTGAAGAAAGCTGAGTGCCGAAGAATTGATGCTTTTAAACTGTGGTGTTGGAGAAGACTCTTGAGAGTCCCTTGGACTGCAAGGAGATCCATCCAGTCCATTCTGAAGGAGATAAGTCCTGGGTGTTCTTTGGAAGGAATGATGCTAAAGCTGAAACTCCAGTACTTTGGCCACCTCATGCGAAGAGTTGACTCATTGGAAAAGACTCTGATGCTGGGAGGAATTGGGAGCAGGAGGAGAAGGGGACAACAGAGGATGAGATGGCTGGATGGCATCACCAACTCGATGGATGTGCGTTTGAGTGAACTCCAGGAGTTGGTGATGGACAGGGAGGCCTGGCATGCTTTGATTCATGGGGTCTCAAAGAATTGGACATGGCTGAGCGACTGAACTGAACTGATAGGACCGGATGCCATGATCTTAGTTTTCTGAATGTTGAGCTTTAAGCCAACTTTTTCACTCTCTTCTTTCACTTTCATCAAGAGGCTTTTTAGCTCCTCTTCACTTTCTGCCATAAGGGCGGTGTCATCTGTATATCTGAGGTTATTGATACTTCTCCTGGCAATCTTGATTCCAGCTTATGCTTCTTCCAGCCCAGCGTTTCT
Source organism: Redunca redunca (assembly GCA_006410935.1). NCBI lineage: Eukaryota > Metazoa > Chordata > Mammalia > Artiodactyla > Bovidae > Redunca > Redunca redunca. The sequence goes on along the minus strand of SJYQ01094234.1, from coordinate 2,726 downwards.
CATGATGTGCTCTGCATAGAAGTTAAATAAGCAGGGTGACAGTATACAGCCTTGACATACTCCTTTCCCAATTTGGAACCAGTCTGTTGTTCCATGTCCAGTTCTAACTATTGCTTCCTGACCTGCATACAGATTTCTCATGAGTTAGGTAAAGTGGTCTGGTATTCCCATCTCTTTAAGAATTTCCCATAGTTTGTTGTGCTCCACACAGTCAAAGGCTTTGGCATAATCAATAAAGCAGAAATAGATGTTTATCTGGAATTCTCGTGCTTGTTTTGATGATCCAGTGGATGTTGGCAATTTGATCTCTGGTTCCTCTGCCATTTCAAAATCCAGTTTGAACATCTGGAAGTTCATGGTTCACATACCATTGAAGCATGGCTTAAAGAATTTTGAGCATTACTTTACTAGCATATGAGATGAGTGAAATTGTACAGTAGTTTGAATATTCTTTGGCATTGCCTTTCTTTGGGATTGGAAAGAAAACTGACCTTTTCCAGTCCTGTGGCCACTGCTGAGTTTTCCAAATTTGCTGGCATTTTGAGTGCAGCACTTTTATAGCATCATCTTTAGCATTTGAAATAGCTTAACAGGAATTCCATCACCTCTACTAGCTTTGTTCATAGTGATGCTTCCTAAGGCTCACTTGACTTTGCACTCCAGGAATGTCTGGCTCTAGATGGCCTTACAAATAACTGAGATAAGAAGAGGAGCTAGAGGCAAAGGAGAAAAAGAAAGATATACCCATTTGAATGCAGAGTTCCAAAGCATAGCGTGGAGAGATAAGAAAGCCTTCCTCAGTGATCAATGCAAAGAAATAGAGGAAAATAGAATGGGAAAGACTAGAGATCTCTTCAAGAAAATTAGAGATACCAAGGGAACATTTCATATAAAGATGGGCACAGTTAAGGACAGAAATGGTATGGACCTAATGGAAACAGAAGATATTAAGAAGAGGTGGCAAGAATGCACGGAAGAACTATACAGAAAAGGTCTTCATGACCCAGATAACCACAGTGATGTGATCACTCACCTAGAGCCAGACATCCTGGAGTGTGAAGTCAAGTGGGTATCAGGAAGCATCTTGGGGAAGGAGTGGAGATTTCCAGGAACCAGGCCACTGCCACTTTTTGGTCTTTTGATGGTGCCTTGGAACTGTCATGGAGCTTCTGGTTGTATCATTTAGCTTGCTGATTGAGGAAAAAGCTATAAGAAAATAACCCAAAATACAGAGAAAGATATAGGTACAAAGATTTTCATCACAGAATTTTTATAATAAAAAAGAAAGAAAGGGGGCTTCGCTGATGGTCCGGTGGTTAAGAACCCACCTTCCATTGCAGGGGACATGAGTTTGATCCCTGGTCAGGGAACTAGGAGGATACCACATGCCGTGGGGCAACTAAGCCCTCATGACTTGACTAGACAGAAAAGCCTGCAGGCTGCAGTGGACGATCTTGTGTGTTGAAGCTAAGACCTGACATAACCAAAAAGATAATAAAAAATTAATAACTATTTTGGGAAAGAAAGAAAGAAAAGGCCTGCATGTCTAAGGATGGGGGAGTGGTAAAAAAATATATGCATATGGTAACTCCATATACTAGAAGATTATGCAGTCATTTAAAATGTTTTTAATGGTTTTAAACCATGAGATAGTTCTTACAATTTTACTGAATAAGAAAGCAAAACACAAAATTGTTTACGCAGTATATTAACCATGTAGAAGGAAACTACATATGCCCAGAAATGAAAAAAAGGAAATACTTTAAAATGTTAGAAGTTTCTTTCTTGATGGATGCTTGATCTTTTTCTCTTTTTATTTGCTTGTATTTTCTACAATGACCAAATATTATTTAAACTTTTTTTTTTTAAACTACCCCTTCTCAGCTCCTAAATTTGGCCATCCCTTACCATGGCAAGTTATTTGGACACCTGGAAAAAAAACAAACACTTGATAAGTGACAGATGAAGGTTAGCAACATTTTTTTGTGTGTAACTTAAAAATTCTCCCTGACCGTTCACAGAAAGATCAGGTTTTTTTGGTAACTGTCAGTCCTCCCTTAGAAAGAATTCATCACTTCGTCACAAGGTTTTTTTTAAGTAAAACAAAACCTGGGAACAGAACAGAAACTTGTGCTGAACCCTGATATGAAAATGAACAGGCTAACTAGGATTCCAGCGGCCAGTGATGTACCAGTGCAGAAAGGATGCTCAGGCTGATGGATGCCAGAGATCTAGGTAGAAGTACCTCCATTTCAGGTGTGAAATGCCTGAAGGAATTCCATCCTGCCAGTTCTGGGGCTCTGTGGACACATTCTGCCTAAAGACCCCTCAGACAACAAGGTCTACCTCACCGAAAGCAGTGGCTGATTGCCAACGACCACTGGCTGGAAAGATTATGCTTCTATGACCTCACATATTGTACAGTCTCCAGGAAGTTTCCCTGCCTCCTTCCTGAGTCCCCAGAACCCCTCTAGACTGCATTTCTCTCTCAAGGAGCCATGGCTGTGGTGCTTTCCCTTACCCTCTTAGATCTAACGTCGCCATTGATGATGTGGCAGCTGGAACTAGGAGAAGACATCACACAGAACTTTGTTCACTTCCAAGCTCTGACTCTCAATTCCTGAGCCTCAGCTTCCTGAGCTATAAAATGGACACAGTAATCTCCACAGCGAGAGTTGGACTGTGAAGAAAGCTGAGTGCCGAAGAATTGATGCTTTTGAACTGTG
>SJYQ01094233.1:0-156820 GCA_006410935.1 Redunca redunca | reverse complement strand
CCCCCCCCCGGATATCTTTCTGATGAAACGGTTTGTGCTTTGGCAGTTATTGTTGGGGAATTTAAAAAAAAAAAAAATATATATATATATATATATTGCTACACAAAAATTATATGTACTTTATGGAAAATAGAGATAAACACAAAGAAGAAAATAAAAATCACCCTTAGTTCCATAAGTAAGAGTGCTGAAACTTTCCTGTTTATATCCATATAATTAACAAAAATGGGTTCGTGGTAAATATTGGTGCGTGACCTTCTTTCATGCTACACTGCTTTGTGAACTTCTTTACATGCCAGTACATGTGCTGTATCATCACTTTAAAGATACATCAACAGCCTTTAGGGTAGGATTAGTTTACTGTGACCAAAGATGTAGGTTTTGCAGTGGCTATATCTCCCTAATTTCTGAGAGGTCATAGAGGGCCATGATTATCTTCTCTCTTGCTGACAGTATAAGATTTTATTTCCTCCTGGTTAACCTAAAAATGGTTAAATGTTAACTAATTTTTTGGTTAAATGTTAACCACTGCATAAAGTAATTACAACTTTGCCAGTTTTTTGATTCCGCTGACAATGTATGGGTGTACTTTTCTTGTTTCAGAAAATTTATTTTTAGTTTCTGGGGGTTTCTTTTAGTTCCTGATCATCTTTATTGTTATGGTCATGTTGCAAGCATAAAGGAGTGAAGATTCACATTTGGGTCACAGTGTTAGGTTTTTGCTGATGAATGAAAGGGAGACTGTCCCTGACTAGTATGTTTAGTTGGTCCTTTAAAATAAAATCTTGCCTTTACTGCATTTGCATTTATTACATTTATAGAATTACAGCACTTTTACTGCTAGGAGACTTGGGTCATCTGATCTATCCAGCCCACTTTGTGGGTTCAGAAATTGAGACCTAGAGAGATTAGAATACACGTGCAAGATGCAGAACAAAAAGAGCTAATTTTATTTTGTGCTTATTGTGTTTGCCCAGATACTGAGTTAGATGCTTTACAGATACTGTCTTTTAAGCCTTACGATAACCTTACGATAACCTTGTTCAAAGGGTGAGGAAACTGGTGAAGTAACCGAGGCAGCTGTTTGAAATACTGAGGCAATATGCTAATACATATCCAGGCTTCCCTGGTGGCTCAGTGGTAAAGAATGTGCCTGCGACTGCAGGAGACAGAAGTTGGATCCCTGGGTTGGGAAGATCCCCTGGAGGAGGAGATGGCAACGCAGTCCAGTGTTCCTGCCTGGGAAATCCCATGGACAGAGGAGCCTGGTGGGCCACAGTCCACGGGGTCACAAAGAGTGGGACACGGCTGAGCGCCTGAGCACCTAGCGCAGGCTAGCACGGTGTCAGCAGGGCCGCGATAGCAGTGCCCCTGCATGCTGTGGGGGTGGGCAGCCAGCCGCGCAGGGCCGAGCCGGAGCTTGTGAAGCTGCTGCTGAGAACCGCGGGAGGCAGGGGAAGCTGAGCTGAGTGTTGAGACGTGAGTAGCATTAACTTCTAAATGGAAAACTTTAGAAGGGCCGGCTCGAGCTGTATAGATGTATATAAAAACTGGGTGAGGGAGGGTTTAATTTTAGGTAATGAAGAGCCTCAAGAATTTCAGGCAGAAGACTGACATGATCACTCTGGCTTTTGTGCGGAGGAAAAAAAAGAGTAGAGGTGGAAACAGTAGTATGAGCATGTGGGGTCATGGCTGCTGAACTGAGATAGGAAGTGGGAAAGGGCAGAGGTGGACTGAAGAGGTACTGTGTGTGTGCGGTTAGGGAAGTTGGAGTCCTGGGTGATGGCTTCCATGCATGGGTGCTTGGGGAGATGGAGTTGCTCTTAACAGAGACTGGCAGCAAAGGACCAGATGTGAAGCATCCTACTCACAATTAATGAGAAGTTAATGGTGTTAGTCAGCTAGTTGTTGCGAGATTGCTAGGTGGAGATGCCAGCAATTTGGAGGACTTCTCTGGAGCTCTGAGGAGAGGCTTGATTGGAGATACAGTTTTTGGAGCCTGATATTGAAGGGTAAAGAGAGAAAAGAGAAGAAGGACAAAGTCAGAGACATGGAATACATCTACCTGTGAGGAGGAGCTAGAGGATAGAAAACCTACAGCTAAGATAATAAGTAATAGCAAGAGAAGTAGGCCCCGAATTGAGTCATGGAACAAGGAGATTTACAGAGGAATGTTAGTGCAGGTCTGGTTTGATAAGGCCTAAAAAGTATCTATCCATTGACTTTTGTTCATGGGAGCATATTGTTGACTATGGGGAGCATCTAATGCTAGTCAAAGGCCACTGACCATTATTAAGGAAGGAATGGGAATAAACATGAAGGTCACAAAGGGTGTTTGATGTGAAAGGAAGAAGACGTTCTTAAAGGTCGATTTAAAGTAGATTTTTACTTGATGTTTATGTAGCGAAACATTGGATAGGGTACCAGAACACTTATCCCTCTTAAGATTCTACACTAAAAAATGTGATTGTTTCCCTGCTTTTGTCTAAGACACTTTTAAGTAGCTTCCAGGACTGTGGCTTCTAGAGTAAAGAGTAAACTTCTCAGTATCACCTAATAGATTGACCATATAATTTAGCATCCCAACAGGGACACTTCTTTCTGTGTGTGAAAGAGAGAGCTATTGATACTTATGCTGGGACAACTGGTGCCCGTGGAGATTGCCCTAGACAGACTTGGACCTAATGGTCATTCTCCCTGAATGTTCTTGCCTTCATGAGCCGCCTCCTGAGTGACTCTGGCTTCAGCTTATACCGTACTTGGCTTTGGTCCCTCCCCTCCAAACATGAAGTTTTTTATTCAGTCCCATCTATGGAAGATGAATTGAGGTTTTTCATTCTGTTCTTCATAATGCAAATTTTTCTTCCTCTTTTCCTCCTCATAGTCATACAATATGTTTTAGTTGAGATTAGCTTTAGGTCAGTTTTTGGTATATAAAGTATTAATGAATGGTGTTCTGCCGAAAATGCTCCTGGAGCACCAACTTGCTCGTATGTGACTGGTAAATAGAGAAATGGTATAATTATAATTGGAGGTTGTATTGATTTATGTGTGACTTTTCCTAGTAAAGGAGACTCAGTATCAAGAGTAGAGTTCAGAGGAAAAGAAAGCTCTGACTTCAGTTCCCTTTTAACAGAGTTAAGGATCCTGCACCCAGGATTCCCTCCCCGAGAGAGGTACTCTACCTTTGTTCTCATAGCCTTGGTTGTATTCAGTCTGTTTCCGGCTCTAATGTCTCAGTCCCTGCAGATCAGCAAGGCCACTCTGATGCTGTTCATCTCTGAGCATCTCCTGAGGCCGCTCTAGCCACGCTGAACTGACTGTTTGCATTGCCCAAGCCATCTCCTGGGGTACTAATTATGTCACTGCTGGTGCGTTGGTTAGGGCTCTGTAACTTTTGAATGATTGGTTGCAACCTTATTTTTCCCATTCTCTTATTTTTAATGTGCAAGAGTTTTCAGAAACAAATTGTGTTACAGCAGAGAGGCCTATACTCTGTGAACATAATCCTCAGCAGAACTCAGTAGTGTTCTATAGCTTTCCTTTCCTATACCGCTTTTCCTTTTGATTACCTATGAAAATAGTATTTTCCCCACTTACTTGTTGTTGTTCAGTCACTAAGTCATGTCAGACTCTTTGTGAGCCCATGAACTGCAGCATGCCAGGCTTCTCTGTCCATCACTGTCTCCCTGAGTTTGCCCAAACTCATGTCCCTTGAGTCAGTGAAACCATTCAGCCTTCTCATCCTCTGTTGCCCCCTTCTCTTCCCCTCAATTTTTCACAGTATCAGGGTCTTTTCCAGTGAGTCAGCCTTTTCACATCAGGTGGCCAAAGTACTGGAGCTTCAGCTTCAGCACCAGCCTTTCCAAAGAATATTCAGGGTTGATTTCCTTTAGGATTGACTGGTTTGATCTCCTTGCTGTCCAAGGGTCTCTCAGGAGTCTTCTCCAGCACCACAGTTCAAAAGTGTCTGTCCTTTGGCACTCAGCCTTCCTTATGGTTCAACTCACATCCATATATGACTACCAGGAAAACATAGCTTTGACTATATGGACGTTTGTGGGCAAAATGATGTCTTTGCTTTTTAAAACACTGTCTAGGTTTGACATAGCGATTCTTTCAAGGAACAAATGCCTTTTAATTTCGTGGCTGCAATCACCGTCTGCAGTGATTTTGGTTCCCAATCTATTTGCTTAGAAGTGATAGGACCGGATGCCATGATCTTAGTTTTTTGAATGTTGAGTTTTAGGCCAGCTTTTTCAGTGTCCTCTTTTACTTTCATCAAGAGGCTCTTTAGTTTCTCCTCTTTCTGCCATATGGGTGGTGTTATCTGCATATCTGAGGTTGTTGATATTTCTCCCAGCAGTCTTGTGATTCCAGCTTGTGATTCCTCTAGCCTGGCATTTTGCATGATATAGTCTGTATATAAGTTAAATAAGCAGGATGACAGTATACAGCCTTGACGTACTCCTTTCCCAATTTGGAACCAGTCCATTGTTCCATGTCTGGTTCTAACTGTTGCTTTTTATCCTGCATACCAGTTTCTCAGGAGGCAGGTAAGGTGGTTTGGTATTCTCATACCTTTAAGAATATTCCACAGTTTGTTGTGATCCACACAGTCAAAGACTTTAGCATAGTCAGTGAAGCAGAAGTAGATATTTTTTTGAATTCCCTTGCTTCCCTCTCCCCCCCACTTATTTAGTTTTGTTTAATTATAAAGAAAGATGATCTCAGTTGTTAAGACATCGAGTCAGTAGTAATCAGGAGGCTTTCTATTAGTTTTATCTTATTATGGAAATATAATTTGGCATCTGTGCTTTTTTCTTGTCTAGTTGTATTGCATAAGCATCGATACTTTGGGTGTAGAATTCTAAGCTGTAAAGAATATTTCCTCAGGATTTTGAAAGCAAGCTCTACAGTTTTCTAGCTTGTGTTGTTACTAAGAAGTACTAATGACTGAAAAGTTAAAGAGTTTTGTTTTGGAGTACTTGTGGAAGGTGATGACCATCACAGCCACTGTCTGCCTTGGGGAGCTGGACATCTTGAATCTGAGGCTGCTGGTCTTGAAGGGTCTCTTGTGAAGGTGGGTGCCTGCTGTGGTTCACTCTGGAGTCATAAAATCTGATGGTGAACATATCAGGAGTATCCATCTGCACAAACTCTCCTTGAGGTGGACATCTTGCCTGGGTTTCCATCATCAAGACTTGGCCCCACTCAAACAGCCTGTAAGCTCTGACTTCTCAGGCCTAGCAAACAACCGGTGGGGCCCACAGCCCCACCTATCAGCAGACAGGTTGCCCAAAGGCTTCCTAAGCCCACGGCTGTCTCTGGATACTTTTATATTGTTAAGCTGGCAGTTCTCCCCAAATTGACCCACAGATTCAATGCAGTCTCTCTCAGAATCACAGTTGTCTCTCTTGTAGAAATTGTCACGCTAAGCCTAAAATTTAAATGGAAATCCATGGTATCCAGAATAGCCAAAACAGTCTCAAAATTGGAGGAATGAGTTCCTGATTTCAAAATTACTATAGTAATGTATGTGGTGTTGACCCTGCTTGTCAGCAGAGAAATTGCCATAAATACTAGGAAGGTAGCCCCATGATACTTCCTTCTTTTGTATCATGGATGTATGGCAACCCACTCCAGTGTTCTTGCCCGGAGAATCCCAGGGACAGGGGAGTCTGGTGGGCTGCCCTCTATGGGGTCGCACAGAGTCGGACACAAGTGAAGCAACTTAGCAGCAGCAGTAGCAGTGAGAGTATATACTTTGCATCCAGAATCCTAGCTGCAAGAGATTCTGGCAAATGTAGTTTATGTTTTCTAGTTTAAGAAAGCACAACTAGGAGGGTGGAGTGGGCACTGGGTATGTCAGTTTACAGTGAGAGTTTTTCTCAAAGGTCTGATGACTGTTACATGTCCTCTATATTCAGAAGCAGGGCTCTAAAAATGGGAAGCTGTATGCATGAATGGATACATTCATGACTAAGCAACATTGTCTAACAGTTTAGTTGGAATCGTTTAGCTGGAAACTTACCCAGTGTCTGGTTTCAAGTCTTCTCTCTTGGGTTTCGTCTGTACAGTGTACTTTAAGTTGAGGGAGATTGAGAGGCAACATCAACATCTGTAAAAGTCCACTGGAATTCCGCCTTTTCAGTATGATAGTGTGCCTTTGGCTGTTCAGGTGGCTCCAGGTCTGCGGTTCTGATTTACTCTTCAGAGAGTCAACTTTTCCTTTTTCATCCTGGTGAATGAGGAGCCATTGGCCCAGGAACATAGAGTATGGCCTGCTTAGCCTCTCAAATAGATTTTCATCTAGTCCTACTTCAGGTTACTGGGGTATCTCTTGCTATCAACAGTATCTGCAGTATAAATTAGGTTATTTCTCACATAGCCCTGTGTCTGGCTTGAGATTCGGCCCTCTAGGGTTGGCTAAGCTCATTGTCACTGATCTAATTTTAGCTTCTAAAATTTTGTTCTTTGGCAGTTTGTTACTCAGTTGTTGTGTTTCTGGATGGGGTAATAGTGGAGCCATGTTAATGTGCCATTTTCACTTGGAAGTTACATCATGTACTCTTACAGCACTGTGTACTGTTTTCTGTTTCTTAGGGGATGTTGCCCATAGGTTTGATTTGTTAAGACAATTTTGTGTGATTCATTGGTTCCCCTGCTGGACTGGAATCTCTTTGTGCACAGGGCTGGAGTCTGATTTTGCTGCTTCTTGTATCAGTACATTTCCTAGGCTTCCCCAAAATAATTATTAACTTAGTAATAACCATTTTTGTAGGAGACTATTTTCTCTTTAGGTTGGGTTGCACATAACCCATAGAGGAACAATGAAATAACTAATGATAGTAATTGTATTGCTGGATAAAATCTGGGTTTGAAAAGTGATTTTCTGATGTGAAAAATGGCTGGTGACATAAAAGCAGTCTCTTTCTGAACACTATGTAAAATGATCATCCTCCCTTTCTTTCTCTAACTCCTTATTCTGAATTGTTTTTCTTTGAAATATTGATTATCCCTGCTGTATATGTATTTGTGTCTCTCTCCAGTATAATGTACCTTCCGTAAGATCAGGGACTCTCTATTTTTGTTCATTGCTAGTTTCCACACACCCAGATCAGTGACCTAGCATAACAAAGTTGTGATTTTAGTTGTTTTTTTCCCCCAGTAAGTCACTTTTTTGTTGAAACTTAAGCTGTATTTGTCCATTCCTCTCTTGCGTCTGTTTCTGTCACTGGGTTTCTTTTGTTCAGAGAAATGGTTCTGTGGTCCAGTGTCGATCTTGCTTAATGTTTTTCCTAATTTTGATCTGATTGCAATTAGAGTTTACCTCATTTTGATTGGGTTGTTGCTAATGTGTTGACTGCTCAGTTTATTTATTTATGTTTATTTTTTGGCCACACTACTTGGCTTGTGGGATCTTAGGTCCCTGACCAGGGATGGAACCCATGCCCCCTACGGTAGAAGCATGGAGTCCTAACCACTGGACCACCAGAGAATTCCCAGCTGCTCAGTTTATTGAACGAGAAGCAGAATTTTATTACCACCAGAAATGATCCATTTTGGGTTTGTGCAGAAGCATCTTAGTCTTTTTGCTTGTGTCAGAGGAGACCCTTATTAATGGAAATTGTGATCACATGACTTTGGTGACATTATATATTAAACTGTACTTAGTTTGTAATTAATTTTCCTTGGTAGAAGTATTGTGGATCACATCCCTTCTCCCTTTGGAAGGGGAGATACTCTGAGGACAGTATTGAGGCTAATGAATGAATGTTGGGGCAGATGCATTTAATATGCAGTTTGAGTCTCTTACTTTAGATAGATTATTACTCAGTTTCAGGACAGAAGGTTTTTGTTTGGGCATATTAATATCCTTTGTCTTAAGCCCAAACACAGTTCTGTCCCAGTCTCTGTGGGGTCTCTGGGTCCTGGTGTGCAGAAGGTTTGTTTGAGCCCTCTGAGCGTTTCTGGCGGGTATGGGGTTTGATTCTAAACGTGATTTTGCCCCTCCTACCATCTTGCTGGGGCATCTCCTTTGTTCTTGGACGTGGGGTATCCCCTCAGAGCTACTCTCCAGCCGCACAGCCGCCATGCAGCCTCTGCTCCAGCACCTGCCATCTTTCTGGGCCTTCTCTGCCCTTGGATGTCGGGTATCTCCTCACAGTTGCTCCCACGCCGACTTATTTGAAAAGACCTTGATGCTGGGAAAGATTGAAGGCAGGAGGAGAAGGGGACGACAGAGGATGACATGGTTGGGTGGCATCACCGACTCAATGGACATGAGTTTGAGTAAGCTCTGGGAGTTGGCGGTGGACAAGGAGGACTGGCGTGCTGCAGTCTATGGGGTCACAAAGAGTCGGACACAACTGAGCAACCGAACTGAACTAAAGCCCAAAATAAAGTTTATTTTTGCACTAAAAGTCTGAACCATGGCTACATAATATAGGGCGTATTGATTCTCAACTTTGGGATGAAAAGTGCCTCAGAAGCTGGGTTATTTGATAGTCATTGAATAATTGTGTTAGTGTTGAGTGGTGTTCAGCTGCCAGCAGACAGCTGTTCAGAAGAACCTTACTGTATATTAACACCAGAGCGCAAAGAGCTGGGCCTGATCAGCCTGGCTCTCCATGTAGAGTGGGTCTATTTTGAGGGATTTAAAAAAGCCTTTGTGGATATGATTAAAAATAATTTTATAAAGAATGGTTCCTGTTACCTGATTGAAGGTAAAAAACTAAAATGACGTTTCCCTTTCATTCCCTGTAATTTGTTTTTCTAAATAAGAATGGTCCTGAAGTGAATGTTAGTGATGAGTGCTGAGTTAAGAAAGGTGGCTGGACACCTGCTGAGAACTCACTGGCCTGTTTTGTTTTTGTTGGTCTTTCATCTTCTTTTGTTGTCTCGTTTACATCTAGGAGATTAAAAATTAGGAATATTATTAAGTCTGAATTTATTGAGTAGCTACTCTTAAATAAGATGAACTTGACAATCTGTAATAGCTTTTCAAAATTGCAAATAAGTGATCTGAGCAGCCAGAGTTGCCTAGTATTTTGCTATGGAATATTATGAGTGGGGTTTAAAGCATACCTGAGAGTGGTTCCTTTTTGGTTTCCATAAGCTGTTGTCTGACATGTGAAGGCAGTAATTAAAAAGACCCAATATTTGTATTTCTGTTTTTATCTTTAGAAACATGAATGTTTCTTGCCTGTTCCCTGCCCCCCCCGCCCCCCACCAGATGTGTGGCTTTTTAAAGTCAGTATTCTAAAGTCTATCATTATTACAGTTTGGATGTATTTTTTTCATAAGAATACACATCTTCAACAGATTTTATTAATTTAGCAAGCATTTGTGTGTGTGTGTGTATGTGCGTGCGTGCGTGTGTGCGTGCGTGCGCGCGCTAGTTGCTCAGTCATGTCCAATTCTTTGCGACCTCATGGACTATCGCCCTCCAAGGCTCCTCTGTCCATGGGATTTTCCAGGCAAGAATACTGGAGTGGGTAACCATTCCCTTCTCCAGGGCATCTTCCCAACCCAGGGATCAAACCCAGTTCTTCATCATTGCAAGCAGACTCTTTACCATCTGAGCCACTAGGGAATCCCCTAGTTTTCTTGCCCTTATCTATTCTTGTATATTTGCAGTATAATAACCTTTGGTAAATTTCATGGAAATGCCATTTAATATCCAGAAAGTAATTTTGTATTCCTTCTTCTAGTTATGTAACTATTCTGTCAACTAGGAGACTGTCTTACCATTTAGGTCTCTTATTTTGAATTGCTTAATGTAACACTTTGTTACTTATGTATCTGTATATGGGAATCAATGAACAAGGACAAAAGTATTTGAGGAAAAATTGAAAATTAATGGTACTTGTGAAAGAAGGAAGCCAAACCCAAATATATAAATTCTGTCCTGAAAATGAACATTGAGTCTTCGTTCATGGGTATGTAGTAGGTGATTTAGGGAACCTGAATTCAGGGACTTTTGGGGTTGTGTTACTTACTAGTCAAGTTAGAGAATTCATTCAGCAGAGCATTGTGCTATATATTGACTTGTGTAAACTGACCGGTGAAAAGTTAACAGAAGGGCAGTAAGTTGCCAAGTGAAGTGAAGTCTCTCAGTCGTGTCTGACTCTTTGCGACCCCATGGATTGTAGCCTACCAGGCTCCTTCATCCATGGGATTTTCCAGGCAAGAATACTGGAGTGGGTTGCCATTTCCTCCTCCAGGAGATCTTCCCGACCCAGGGATTGAACGTGGGTCTCCTGCATTGGAGGCAGACGCTTTACCGTCTGAGCCACCAGGGAAGTTGCCAGTGCCTGACTAATTAAAACTGTTCTGTAACGAGTTTCAGATCATGTTCTAGTATGTATTTATCCCTCTAGTTCTGCTTAATTTCTGGTTCAGGCTAATTCTTCATTCTCTATTTAAGTGGTCAACTTAATTTTTCAGGTTTCACAACTACAGTATGATTCGTAATTGACTTCTAAGTCGTTACTGTATACTTACAGGTCTTAAGTGATTTTCTGTGTGTTGTGTATTGGTGATGTGACTTCATTTAGAATGTACTCTCCAGTTACTGCCTGCCAATGATGGATATCCCCTAGGAGCTCAGTTAAGCATTCGTTTTCCAGCAATTATGTAATTGGTTGCATTTTCTAATCTCCATTTATTTATTGGTGGGAGTAGTCTGGAATGGGGTACACTTAAACAAATGAAGGCTACTGAGGGAGTGGGATACTTGTCATCCGAGGAGAAAAGGTAGTACAGAGTCCACAGCAAACAGACAGAGTTCGATAGTCAGGCAGCTCAGTGCCGAAGCCAGGGTTGAAATGCTGGTCCTAAAACTAGCCAAGTTCAAAGAGTTGGCAGGTTGAACAACCAAGGTGATTAAAGCAGTGGTTTTCTTGGTAGTCAGAGGTGGACAGGAATAATTCAGAAAGTAGCAGGTAATTAATTGTATTTAGGTTATTTAGTCCTACAAGTGGAGAAGGCAATGGCACCCCACTCCAGTACTCTTGCCTGGAAAATCCCATGGACGGAGGAGCCTGGTGGGCTGCAGTCCATGGGGTTGCTAAGAGTCGGACACGACTGAGTGAGTTCACTTTCACTTTTCACTTTCATGTATTGGAGAAGGAGATGGCAACCCACTCCAGAATTCTTGCCTGGAGAATCCCAGGGACGGCGGAGCCCGGTGGGCTGCCGTCTATGGGGTCACGCAGAGTCGGACACGACTGAAGCGACTTAGCAGCAGCAGTCCTACAAGCCTCGGGAGATTATAAGGACAGGTCACAGATTTAGGTACCAGGTTGTATTGGGAAGTCCATTATTGAAGTTATGTCTGTTTCTCTTGATCTACCTAGATAGAATAACAGTACTGTAAATGTAGCCTTTCCAGCTGATTATTTTTTTAATGGTCAGATATTTGATTAGACCTGGTTACTTGCTATGAATGAAATTCAAGCTTGTTTTGCAACTCCACGGACTGTATCCTGTAAGGCTCCTCTGTCTAAGGGATTTCCCAGGCAAGGATATTGGAGTGGTTTGCTATTTCCTTCTCTATGACTGAAATTCAAGCTTACATGAAGTGAAAGTAATTTTGTTTATTAAGGGAGGAGATTCGTAATTAGAGTGTTGGCCATGTTTTATAAACCTTTTTTTTGGTTGCTGCAATTTAAAGTTTTGGTTCTTAGGTAAACACCTCCAGTAAATGGGTATTTTCTGACTTATACTCAGAATGTGCACGTGTGAGAACATCTCCTTTGAATAAGCAGGTCAGTAACTGAAGAAATTCAGTTAGGAAGTATAGTCTCAGAAAAATGCCCACCGATGCCTCAAGTGATACTTCCTCGGAGTTTTGGATTCCTGTCTAAACTGTTCTTTGTTGAGAGCAGTGTCCGATGTTGCTCTGTGCTCAGGTGAGAGCAGTGTCCGATGTTGCTCTGTGCTCAGGTGACACATCCCCACATGTGTGTATTCTATGATGTCCGTTTTGCAGGTCTCTGGACTTTGACCGTGTTCCTGCGTGCTCTTTAAAAATAATGTGATTTGTTTACTTCTGGCTGTGCTGGGTCTTCCCTGCTGTGTGGGCTTTTCTCTGGTTGTGGCGAGGAGGGGCTCTCTGTAGTAGCCATGCGCAAGCTTCCCTCTGCAGTGACTTCTCTGCGGGGAGCAGGGGCTTCAGGGCGCAGGCTTCCGCTGCGGTTCCGGCCCTTAGAGCACTGGCTCAGTAGTTGGGGCCAGGGGCTCCGCTGGCTCCGTGGTGTGTGGGGTCCTCTCGGACCAGGGATCAGACCTGTGTCTCCTGCACGGGCAGGTGAATTCGTTACTACTGAGCCACCAGGGAAGCCCCTCCTAATATTTCCTGACTTAAATGTTGGTCAGTGACGCAGAGTTTTGTAACCGTTAAGTAATTTTGAGTCGGTAGCTTTTGTAAATATTGTGCGATTCTCTATAAGATATGACTGTGTTTTGAAATCAAATATATTGCGGTATTTCTCCCTTCCAGCTCTTGTCATTTATATTGTGGGGTAAAGTAATGGCTCTTCCACAAGTATTGATTCTTTTCTATTGTGTTCCTAGCTTTGGGACCCAGCACTTTTATGAATTAGGCATTTTTGTTACAAATTAATGACTGTATGGAAAGCTTTTTTTTTCTCCTACAGTTGACTTTTTTTCCTGCCTTTCTGAACAAAGTCTTCAGTGAAAGACTGCCATCTTGTGGTTTTTTAAAATACAGAATTTAAGAAACAAAATTCTTATTATGTGATTGCTGAGGTTTTGTATGTGTATGTAGTTGTTTTATTACACCAAAATGAGTAAAAACTGAGTACTTTTAAATCTTCTCTTTACACTACCTTTGCTTATCCTTTGGATAGTTTTTTCTTCATTTTATTATGGTATTGATATAACAATAAGGATTTCTGTTAATTAAAGATTCCTCTGTTGAGCCCACTCTCAAACATCAGTAGTAGAAATACTTCTCTATAATAGCAGTTTTAATTAAGAACATATATTGAGAGTTTTTATATTATTAAGGCTTTTCCAGTATGACCTATTAATGGAATTATTTGGATTAAAAAATACTGATCTTCACAATATAATTATTTGACAAACTATATCCTAAGGAATCTTAATTTTATAATGTAGAATTCCATTTAATAAAAAGTGATATTTAGAAGTAAAATACACATTCATTCTGTTAGTATAAACTGAAAAAATTATTTTCTTCAAAATACTAGGAAGGCCCTTATTTGTAGTTAAGGAAGTTTTAAAACCACTTCTTGTGTAAGAAATGGAAACTACTTTCAAGCTTGGGGTCAGTTCTTAGGTAATGTCAGAGAAGTGTCTATCAATATGTATCAACAAATATAACATTACTTTTTGAAGTAACTTTTCATTTTCATTTATTTAAGCTCATCATTTATCTTGATTTATGTCTCCTGTATGTCTTGATTTTTAATATTCATTGTATTTAAAACTAACAGGTTTTCATTTCTTCAGAAATGTTTTAGTGAACCATATAGACACCTCTTTATAAAACAAGAAGGCTTGTGTTCTCCCTCAGAGACAACCAGAGTCTGATACTTTGGGCCTCTGGACATCATACACATAGGGTCGTTGGTAATCAGGGAAGGGCTGTCGTTGAAGGAAGAAGTTATTATCCACCAAAGATAGCACTCCAGATAGAGTGCTCCTGAATCACTCCTGTGATTTTAGTAGCTTATGGCAGCCTTTATTTAAATTGCCTCCTCTTTTGTTTCCCCCTTAAAAAGGGAGGGAGAATGGTTCAGGTCAGGTGTATAATATGATGTGTTGCACTTTCTCAAATGTTTTGCAGTTATGCTAAGAAAGAATCTGATCTTAATGGAGCCCAGATCAAGCTTCGAGAATATGAAGCAGCGCTGAATTCGAAAGATGCAGCTTTGGCGACTGCGCTTGGTGATAAGAAAAGTTTAGAGAGTGATTTGGAAGACCTGAAGGATCAGATCGCCCAGGTAAGTTAGACTCTGCTCCTGAGCTGTATTTCGCAGGTTAATTGCCCCTTCTGTCTTGATTGTAAAACTTGATTTATGCTTTTTATCTTAAAAAATTTATTGCGTTATTTTGGCCGGCGGCGGGGGGTTGGTGGTTACACCTGCAAGGTTAGACCTGAGCTAGCTGGCCCAGCGCCCTGACCTCTCAGTCATTGTGTCTGGACCGTGCGGATCTTGTTGCTGCCGTTCGTCCTCTCTGTTGTGCTTGTTGTGATCGTTTGTTTCTCCATCTCACAGCTTATTTCATTATTGTACCAAAATGTAGGGTAAAAAGAGAGGTGTCTTAATGGTGCTCTCCACACAGGAAAAAATGAAATGGGTAGCCAAAATTGTTCGTTTGAGTTTTGAAACGTAAGCCATAGGTATCTCTTCACCCCCTGTTGCCATTTACCAGATTTGAGGGCTGTTTTGATGTGACACTCTGTGGGTGGGACCAGCCGTTGAACTCACAGTTCTGTGATAAAGATTATCATGAGGGACTCTCATACATTGACAAATACATAGAAATTGTAATACTTGACTTGATTCAATCCATCGGTATCTATTAAATTCATTACTAAATGATTACTGTATAATTTTCATTAGTTCTTTTTCCTTCTATTAGTTGGAAGCCTCTTTAACTGCTGCGAAGAAACAGTTAGCAGATGAAACTTTACTTAAAGTGGATTTGGAGAATCGCTGTCAGAGCCTTACTGAGGACTTGGAGTTTCGTAAAAACATGTATGAGGAGGTAATTATATATAATTTTTCTTCTTTAAGGAATGGAGGGATCCCAAAAGGCTTTGTTATAAACCATACATGTGAAAAAATGGGAAAAATTCTGTAGACAAAAGATTTAAGGTACTGTTGCTAAAAAGGCTGCATGTAAGAATTCAAGGTGTTATGGTAAATTTATAAGTTTTTACTTCATCTAGGGTTGCCCTGATAGCTCAGTTGGTAAAGAATCCACCTGCAATGCAGGAGACCCCAGTTTGATTCCTGGGTCGGGAAGATCCATTGGAGAAGGGATAGGCTACCCACTCCAGTATTCTTGGACTTCCGTGGTGGCTCAGCTGATAAAACAATCTGCCTGCAATGGAGGGAACCTGAGTTTGATCCCTGGATTGGGAAGATCACTTGGAGGAGGGAACAGCTACCCACTCCAGTATTTTGGCCCAGAGAACTCCATGGAGTGTATGGAAACTGTATGGTGTCACAAAGAATTGGATACGACTGAGCGACTTTCACTTGTGCAATAATATAACTTAACTTACTTCATTTAACTCAAAAAGGTCTGGCCACAGCTGTTAATTAACTGTCAACCTCTTTAAGCATTTGTATTAGTGATATATTACTTCAAGATTTAGTATCTTAAAATCACAGACTTTTACTATCTTACAGTTTCTCAAGGTCAGGGGTCTAAGAGCTGTTTAACTTGGATGGTTGTCTTCAGGGTCTCATGAGGTTGCAGTCAGGCTTTCAGCCTGGTCTGGAGGAACGCTTCAGAGTTCATTCACAACTGTTGTCTGGAGATAGCAGTTTAGCATCGGCTTCCTTATGTGTATACATTAGTCGCTCAGTCATGCCTGCCTCTTTGCAGCCCTATGGACTGTAGCCCACCAGGCTCTTCTGTTAGGGCTGCTCATGATGGGATTCCTCAAGAGTCGATGATGAGAGAGAGAGAGAGCAAGGCAAGCCATATTGTCTTGTAGAGACTAAATCCCTAAGTGATATACCGTCACTCCCCATCACGCAGATGAACCACAATACAGTATGGAAGGGGGCTCACACAGGAGATGAACACAGCAGTCACTGGGGGCTGGCTACCCACAGCGTTTATAGTTACATGTGTGAATTAAAAAATATCATCTATCAGCCATAACTTCTGTGCTTCTGCCTTGAGGGGTAAAAGTAACAGCTGTTACCAGAAGAGATGTGTAGTGTAATACAGTTGAAGAAAGGCACATGTGTATTTTCTCAGAATTGAAGAGGGTTTAAGAACATGCAGGGTAAAGAACATGCAGTTAAATACTTAAATGACTGTACAAAAAAGAGCTTCACAACCCAGATAATCATGATGGTGTGATCGCTCACCTAGAGCCAGACATCCTGGAATATGAAGTCAAGTGGGCCTTAGATAGAAGGCATCACTATGAACAAAGCTAGTGGAGGTGATGGAATTCCAGTTGAGCTATTTCAAATCCTGAAAGATGATGCTGTGAAAGTGCTGCACTCAATATGTCAGCAAGTTTGGAAAACTCAGCAGTGGACACGGGACTGGAAAAGGTCAGTTTTCATTCCAATCCCAAAGAAAGGCAATGCCACAGAATGCTCAAACTACCACACAATTGCACTCATCTCACATGCTAGTAAAGTAATGCTCAAAATTCTCCAAGCCAGGCTTCAGCAGTACATGAACCATGAACTTCCAGATGTTTAAGCTGATTTTAGAAAAGGCAGAGGAACCAGAGATCAAATTGCCAATATCCGCTGGATCATGGAAAAAGCAAGAGAGTTCCAGAAAAACATCTATTTCTGCTTTCTTGACTATGCCAAAGCCTTTGACTGTGTGGATCACAATCAACTGTGGAAAATTCTGAAAGAGATGGGAATACCAGACCACCTGACCTGCCTCTTGAGAAACCTATATGTAGGTCAGGAAGCAACAGTTAGACCTGGACATGGAACAACAGACTGGTTCCAGATAGAAAAAGGAGTACGTCAAGGCTGTATATTGTCACCCTGCTTATTTAACTTCTGTGCAGAGCACATCATGAGAAACGCTGGACTGGAAGAAGCACAAACTGGAATCAAGATTGCTGGGAGAAATATCAATAATCTCAAATATGCAGATGACACCACCCTTATGACAGAAAGTGAGGAGGAACTAAAAAGCCTCTTGATGAAAGTGAAAGAGGAGAGTGAAAAAGTTGGCTTAAAGCTCAACGCTCAGAAAACAAAGATGATGGCATCTGGTCCCATCACTTCATGGGAAATAGATGGGGAAACAGTGGAAACGGTGTCAGACTTTATATTTTTGGGCTCCAAAATCACTGCAGATGGTGATTGCAGCCATGAAATTAAAAGACGCTTACTCCTTGGAAGGAAAGTTATGACCAAGCTAGATAGCATATTGAAAAGCAGAGGTATTTGCCAGCAAAGGTCCGTTTAGTCAAGGCTATAGTTTTTCCAATGGTCATGTATGGATGTGAGAGTTGGACTGTGAAGAAAGCTGAGCACCCTAAAGAATTGATGCTTTTGAACTGTGGTGTTGGAGAAGACTCTTGAGAGTCCCTTGGACTGCAAGGAGATCCAACCAGTCCATCCGAAAGGAGATCAGCCCTGGGTGTTCTTTGGAAAGACTGATGCCGAAGCTGAAACTCCAATACTTTGGCCACCTCATGTGAAGAGTTGACTCACTGGAAAAGATCCTGATGCTGGGAGGGATTGGGGGCAGGAGGAGAAGGGGACAACAGAGGATGAGATGGCTGGATGGCATCACCGACTCAATGGACATGACTTTGAGTGAACTCCGGGAGTTGTGATGGACATGAGTTTGAGTGAACTCCGGTGATGAACAGGGAGGCCTGGCGTGCTGCGATTCACGGGGTTGCAAAGAATCAGTCACGACTGAGCAACTGAACTGAACTGAACTGAATGTTAAAAATGTTAAAACTGAATGTTAAAAATGGTGACTAACAATTTTAAAATAAGAATTTATTATAGAAGTTAAATAATTTTAGT
This sequence comes from Redunca redunca, assembly GCA_006410935.1. Taxonomy (NCBI): domain Eukaryota; kingdom Metazoa; phylum Chordata; class Mammalia; order Artiodactyla; family Bovidae; genus Redunca; species Redunca redunca. The sequence goes on along the minus strand of SJYQ01094233.1, from coordinate 139,061 downwards.
TTGAGAAAAATAATTTAATAGAAACTGACCATTTTTACTGGGTATTGTGGGAACAAAGCACACTCATTGGATAAGCAGCCAGACTTTGGACAGTTCTTGAGTCGGTTTCTTATTTAAAAATGAAATATCAGTTCCTGCTGTTTTTTCCCCAAGAAGTGGTGAGGATCAAAGTAAAATAGCATGTGTGAAAGCTCCTTATAAATTACAGTGACTGCTATCATATAATTATTCACTACAGTTCATAAATTGAAGTATCTTTACATTGACTTACATTTTTGTTTCATTTTGTTAAAATTTCCCATGATCTATTGTTTCTTAATTTTGAAGCTGTGTGGATTCCTGTATCTTTAAACCAGAGATTCAGAATTTTTTTCTTTGCAAGTCATTTATTTTATGTAAAATACTAAGTGAAAAACGACATCAGTAAAAAGTAATTTAGTATTTTTAGAATGTTTGGGTAGCAACTTTGAATTTTGGGGTTTTGCTTTTTTGAGAATGAATTAAAAAAAAATAATCCTCATTTCTTTCTTTTTCCCATGGAGGGTCAAATTCTGTTCAGTAAATGTACCTAGATTGCTTATTATGAACAGTTAAGGGGTAAGAGGAAGGAGAAAGAAGCAACAAGAAGAGGAAGGGAGGCAGATGAAGGGCAAAATGGCTATAGGTAGCTGATATTGGTTGAACTAAACCTTTCATTTGCATATTTTTATGATTTAAGTAACATTCACTTCATATAGATATGAGCCCTAGGAGACTGGTAGCAGAACTGGAATTTGATCCCTGGTTTTCTGATCCCGCCCAGCTCATCTTCCTGTGGTTAAGAGAAAGATGAGGACATGCACAGAAAAACCGCATGCTGGAAGAGGATGCAGAAACAAGAAGTTCTTATATCCCCCTCTTGTGGCCTCTTTAATTATTGCCATTAAAGACAGATCTATTGTTATTTTCAGAGCTAGATGCTAGAATGGAAATTTTATTCTTGGACTTGTGTTCCTCGCCATTCTAGTTTGGATAATTCCTTAAAACCTAATGTGAAGGATTATGCCTATTATTTCTATTCTTTGATAGTGGATTGTCATATGTATTTGAGATAGAAAAGTAATATGGTCAGTAAGATTCTGTATCAATTGATGTTGATACCTTAGCATCATCAGCTATGAGGGTGTCATGTAAATTAGCGTGCTCTGTCCATTACCTCTTAGTATATCTAAGACAAGTTTTATTTTATGCATAAATCTTCTAGTTGAAGTTTTACTGATAAGTTTCTAACTTTTTGTGTGGAATTTTTTTTCAGAGCTATTCTTAGTACTACTGTCAAGTACAATTTAGAAAAATAATTACCTGCTATTCAATATACCTAGTTATCCATGATTGCATGGTAAAGCCTTCCAGCCGTTCCTTGCCTTTAGAGAAATAAATAGTTGTGCTACTGAAAATAAACATAAAATTCCTAGGGTTTGAGATGCTACCATTTCTGTCATTAGTTCTGTCTCAAAAATCTTCTCATTTGAAAACGAAGGCAAAAAAGTGTCTATTCACATGCTTGTCAGGACAGACACGAGGAGGTTGGTGTGTAAAACTTCAGATGGTCTTGATAGCTGCCATGGTAAGTAACTTGGTTTTATGTCATTTTTTTCTTCCTAGGAGATTAATGAGACCAGAAGAAAGCATGAAACTCGCTTGGTAGAGGTGGATTCTGGGCGACAGATTGAGTACGAGTACAAGCTGGCTCAAGCCCTTCACGAGATGAGAGAGCAACACGATGCCCAAGTCAAGCTGTACAAAGAAGAGCTAGAGCAGACTTACCATGCCAAAGTGAGCAGACTTAAACACTTAAAGCCGGGGCGGCTGTGAGCACTTAAAGCTTTCGTTTCAGAGTCTCCCCGAGAACATAACTTGATATTTGGTTTGTTCTAGTTTTATTAAATGAATTCCGGCGGTCTCCATGAATATAGAAAATTGATTTTTTTTTAAGAAAGCAATTTTTTATAAAGTAGATGTTAACTAGAAATTAATCAGAGAAAGTAGGATTATTCCACTTTTACAAAAGGTATGGTCTTTAACCTCTTTGTCCAATTGATCATTCGTGTCAAGTTATATTAGTTAAACTCCAGCCATCTAAAAGTAAATTTTCATTCAGTAACAAGTACTAACCTTGTTGGACTGCATCTAATTCTGACTGCCTGTCATCATTGTACATAGATTGTGACCACCACAGTTTGGGCTGTTTTGAACAAAGGCCAAATGGACACTCTCTGATATTTCTTCCTCAGCCACTAATTATTCATTTTAAAAAGAATATAGAAATTTCTCTGTTATATTAGGAGACCATGCAAAAATTTATTAAATCACTGAGTACAGGCTTTTATAGTAAATGATTTTACCCCAATGTGTTAAATGTTACATGATTTGATTAAAAAGTTATTAGTGGAAGACTTAGAAATAAGTCATAGAGGTGTTGAAAATAATTTCCATTGCATGGCCTCAAATTAGTCATATTGCTTTTAATCCACTTGCTGAAGTAGTAGTTGGCTGATGAGAGGGTGATCTTTTAATCCCTACATTTAGTTGTTCAGCTCGCTCTTGGTGCTGGCACCATGCTGGGCACCGAAGAAGCTAAGCTAAGGATGGGTCAGTCACATAGACTCTGGCCTCAGAGGGAGTCAGGGAAGAGACAGGCAGAAGACATACCTGAAGACAGGCAGGACAGAATGCTATGGGCATTTGGAGGAAAGGGCTATTGTTTGTACCAGAGGAGCTTTTTTTTGCTTCTGAAAGGAAGTATTTCTATTTGGTTGGAGATAATCTCTTGATTAGTACTTTCTGTTGATTGTTTTATATTCTTATCAGGTTTGCTGGGCTAGGGATCTGTGATGCTTGTTTTCCTACAAACACCACCATGGCTAAATCCCGTTAAGTCTGCTTACTAGCAGCGTTATCTGAGACATCAGACATATAATGGATGAAATATTGAAGCACTAAATTTTGGGTAAACCCACGTATATCAGCATTGTTAAGCTCCCATATTGGAAACTGAGCTGAAAGAGCAGAAAAACTTCTAAGGTAATTCATACCACATCAGCGAACTTCATGATGCTTTTCCTGTTTCATCAGCTAGTTACTGACAGGACTTAGGTTTGAAATGAAATATCTTGAGATGATTCATGCTTCCTCATTTGTTTGTTCTAATTCGCTAGATAAGACTGACCGTGGTTTGCTTCTTTTCTTAGCTTGAAAATGCCAGACTGTCATCAGAGATGAATACTTCTACTGTCAATAGTGCCAGAGAAGAACTGATGGAAAGCCGTGTGAGAATTGAGAGCCTCTCGTCTCAGCTTTCTAATCTACAGAAAGAGGTAACTAAGCTTCAGAGTTGTACTTGAAGGCCACCTCCACCACGGTAGTCGACCTGCTTGGCTCTTCCTGAAATCCCTTTTCAGAGAGGACAGTATTTCTTGAATTCTGGTTTCACAGTGCTCCCCAGTTTTTTTCTATTTCTCATTGCATAAGCATCCTCTGGGCAGAGACTGTTGTTCCTAACCTAATAGATTGCCTGGAGCTAAAGGAATTGCCCTTGAGGGAGCGACCTGCCGTCTTATTCTCTGGACTTACCCCAGGACCCTGGTTTTCTGACCCAGCCAGCAGTCTGATCTCCACACGGTGCTCTTCCCAACATACTCATTTTCATCACATTTAGAAACTGTTACGAAGGGAAACCTGCGGAAGTTCTTTGTGGGTGGTAAATGCTTTGTGTTTCTAGACAAACTCCGTAGGTGCTTAGAATACTCCGTAATTAGTATCTTGGGAAGCAGCATCGGTTTGCATCTTGGCTCAGGATTTAGTGACTCATTCATTCACTGGCACACCTGTCTGGTGACTGTTGCTGGCGTGTTGATGGGTGCCTGTCAGTACGTGACGGTGCACTCTAGGTGCTGCATAAGCAGGTGTGGACACTGCCTGAAATCGGGGTTTTGGTTCAAGGGTGATGCCGATATGCATGCAAAGTACATGTACAACCGTATAGGTGTGCAGGATGTGTTAATAATCTGCTGCTCACATTAATGACTTAAGGGAGGAAATTATGTTGTTTTAAATTTTCCATATATGAGTAACTTTTTAATTCTTCATTAAATAAGCTTTCTTCTTTTTTAATATTTTGTTTTTAGTAGTATCCTTTTCTGATTGCAAAACTGAAGACATTTATTGTAGGAATTTAGAAGACACCTTATTGTGTAAAACGAGGTGATGTAAAAAGAGCTTGATTAAAACAGAAGTTTTTACTTTGCTGTTATCATGTGTGCTTCATTACTCACAACATACAATTAAAGAGCTGGAAGGACAAGACAAGGGCCTTTGAGTTCACTCAGTCTGGCCACAGACCTGGGTGAGTTTAATGACCAGCCCAGAGACTGTACGCTGACAAATGGGTTTCTTTCACTGTTCCCAGTTTTTCTCTTTATACCTTATTCTCTTCAAAGATTTCCTTTTTAAGAATTTAACCATCTTTTTTCCATTGCCCCATTTACTAGGTTCCTTTACAAAGACAGTCCTGTCTGTTTTTACTCTGAGTTGACATTTACTACCCTTCTCCATTTAATAAGTGGTATTCTGGTTATTCCCTCTCCCTCAGGTTTACATTTCCTTATCTGTTAGGAGGCTGGGGCAGGGGCTGATGCTTAACTGGATTATGCTAGGTGTGGATGCTTTACAGGTGAGGTGAATAGCACTTGCCTGTGGTTAAATAGCAGTAGGCTCTGAAATTCTGTAGCTGTGTCTTCTGACTCAGGTCCAGGGCTCTTTCCCTGTTTGCCTGTTAGTTGTGTTCCTATCATTGCAAGTTTTTTGGTTAACTTCAGGTTCAGTTCAGTTTAGTTCAGTCACGTCTGACTCTTTGTGACCCCGTGGATTGCAGGACACCAGGCTTCCCTGTCCATCACCAAGTCCTGGATCTTGCTCAAACACATGTCCATTGAGTCAGTGATGCCATCCAACCATCTTATCCTCTGTCATCCCCTTCTCTGCCTGCCTTCAATCTTCCCCAGCATCAGGGTCTTTTCCAGTGATTCAGTTCTTCACATCAGGTTAGCAGCTCTTAAACAGTGTTAGGCAGGGCCCTCGGTGTTTTGAAGAGCTCCTTCCTTAGGAAATAGGAGAGGGGTGCCTTCTTCAGCCAGATAGTTTTAAATTTCTCTGTCAGGGGGGTGGAGAGTGATCCCTTCTGGTATCAAATTTTATGGTAAATAATATATCTTGAAGGATATCTTCTTTGGTTGATGAATTTTAGCCTTAGATCATTAAAAAGAAAAAGACATCTCTAAATTTTTGTTTTGGAGTATTTGTTGTGGAGTCATTGATTTCATCATGCTGCATGTTAGGCCATAGAATTTCCTCTTTGGTTATATGACTCATGTTTATGAAGTAGTTCCTTTAGTTTTACTTACAATTGATATAGCCTTTAAAATGGTGACTTAGAAAATATTTTTATGTAATATAGCAGCAGTATTCTGTTTTGTAATTAGGCATTTCATATATTGCTTACAGCTTTTCTTTCATTTCTATCTAGATTTTTTACTTTGGCCAAATTATTGAATTGGTCAGGGTCTGTTTGAGTTGCAGAAGAATTTAGTGGCACTTTGAAAGCACCTTTATTTTTTGTTTTTTCTAACACCCAAATTCTGGAAATTTCTGCAAGAGCTAGATTATAATAAACTGGTAAAATTATGTATTTTAAAACAAGAGAACCCGACCCCATTAGAAATGAGTAGTACAGTTTTAGAGTTCTGAGGCAGAATCTTACAGATAGTCCAGTTGGACCTCTTCGTTTTCCTAACGGTACCAGTTTAGTGAGGTGTGTTATTTAGTGGCAGAATCAGGAAGAAGGATCTAGATCTCTCTCTCCTGTTGTATTCTTTGTATTTCACTATGAAGTAGGTGTAGTGCAGTTATTTAAACTACATTTAAATATTTCTATTTAAAAATTCAAAATGATTCAGAGTAACTCTAAAGCTTACTTTTACCTAGATTTTGATTTTTTCCCCTTACAGAACCCTGTAACATCTAAGGTGGACAAATAGAGTACATTTTGGCCTTTACAGATCGAGGCTAAAAGTTTTCTCTGAATCTTGGGTGATCTATGTCTCTTCAGATTAAACATTGTCGCCAATCTGTGTCTCCCACCTGGTAAATAAAAATAAAGAGATTGATTGAAGAGGAGACATTTTACTTCCTTACTTTTAGGCCGTGCTGCATGAGAAAGCGTGTTCCCTCACCCGGTATCAAACCTGTGCCCCCTTCAGTGGAAGCACGGAGTCCTAATCACTGGAATGCCAGGAAATTCCCAAAGAACATACATTTTACACTTAACTTTTTTATTTTGGAGGAAAGAAAATATAAGAACCCTGAGAAAGGGAAAAAATGGATTTCTCAGATTATAGCCTTTTTTTTTTTTTGCAAACAGTTAAATGCATGTTCTCTGAGGCAGGATTTTGTTTAGCCTCCCTCTTGAGATGAATGCTTGCTTCTGATACAGAATGTCTCTGGATTTTAATTAACTCATTGGTTGATTATTTTTTAAATAACATTTTTATTTTGGCATAATTGTAAATTTGTAGGGCAGTTGGAAAGCTGGTACACAAAGCTGCCTTAGCTCCCTCCCCAGTCTTCCTTCTTTGTTAGCGTCTTGGATGGCTGTGGTTCATTTGTCAAAACTGAGACATTGCCATCGGTAGATTACTGTCAGCTAGACTCTAGATGATTTGGATTTTACCAGATTTTGTGTTACTGTTCTTTTTCTATTATAGGATACCACAGATCTCCCTAGTCTCCTGGTCAGTGACAGTTTTTTAGACTTTCTTTGTTTTTCATGACCTTGACAGTCTTAAGAGCTGGCCAGGTATCCTGTAGGCTGTCCCCCAATCTTAAATTAACCTGGTGCTTTTCTTGTGATTAGCCTGGAGATGCGGATTTTAAATGCCCTTCTTGTTACATCATATCAGGGATTACGTGACATGCACACATCATTGATGGTGATAACCCTCATCATTGGCTAAGACGCTGTTTGCCAGGTTTCCCAACTGTACGTTGCTATTTTTGTGTTTCCCTACTCTGTTTTTAGGAAGCAAGTTACCGAGTCCAGCCTGCTCTCAAGGATAAAGAGCAGGAAATATGCGTCACATTCTGAAGAGAGTGTTTACCTTTATTAAATGGAATGCTTTTGTAAAGATTCATCTCTTCTTTCCCTATTTGTGTATTTATTTATCCATTCATTGGTTTCTGTCAGTATGGACTCACGGAAATCTTTTTATAATTTGGATTATATTTGGATAATAGATTATTTTATTGGCTCAGATTGTTCCAGCTTTGGCTTTGAGGAGTTTTGTCAGATTGGCTACCGTATTCCCCCCTTTTTGGAGCACTTCTTTTTTTTTTTATGGTTCTGTAATATGCTCCAGGCTTGTTGTGTATTTTCCCTATCTCAGCACTGGTATCAGCTATTTCTTTAGGGAGCTCTGGTTCTTTTTACTGGAGAGTGGTATCTAGAAAGCAAGTTCTGGGCCCTGGGTATGCTCATGGGTATTGGGGTGTCATTGTTGCCAGGCCTGTTTTTGGGCAGAGCTAGGTAAATGTGTGTATGCTAACCCATGTTTACATGCTTATCTGTAATTGTATCTCTGTCCACTTGTATTTATATTAAGGTCACCACGAGTTTACACAGATGTCTGAGACTCTAACCCTGTACCACTGGGTTCACTTTAGGCTTCCTTCCTTGCTTATCTATAACTTCTCTCCCTGAGAGTAAGAAGCCTGGTTTCTACCATCCTGTTTCCTTATTTGTCCAGCCTCAGTATACATGTAAAGCAGTTTCAAATTATTTAACCCATACCTCTGTGTGAAACCAATTCACTAGCTAGAGTGTAACGTTTCTGCACAGAATAGAGGTCCTTTTTATCTTTAGCCTTCCAGATTTCACTTTTGCACAGTATGTGCCCTTTCCCTCCTGCTTTGATGCATAGGTACTTGTGATTTAAGCACCTAAGCTCTACATCAGTTTTTTGGAGTTGATTACCTTGGTCATTTTCTGAGGAGATAAATTCTCTTTTGGAGACATGCAGATGAGTGATTACTTGTGAACAACAAGGTTTCTAAGATGAACCTTCTTGTGTAGGAGGTGTGATTTTTCATTTTAATACCAAATATGAGGTTTCCATGTTTACAATAATATTTACAGCCTACACTATATCATACCGTTTTTGTATGCTGATGGAGTGTGGGAAAGCACACTGTTTCTGAAGTGGTAACTAGAATCCCTTTTGTTAAGTTTCTGAATTGTTCCAGCAGTTCCCCATGAGATACTCAGTTTCTTTTGTCAATGAGTTTTCTTTTCATTCTTTGTTTTCGTTACTTTATACTTTTGAGCTAAATGGTTTATAGGGAGCCAGACTTTTTTTACTAAAACCACAGCTTAAAATTTTGTTTCATTTGGTCAAACAAAGAAAAATTATGTGTATATTTATGACACATTTGATGAATGTCTTTTCCTAGGCTTTTTATAAGATAAAACTTTCCTAAGAGTTGTATTTTGTATTGGAGGAATTTTGTTTTTTAATTTCTTAAAATAAAAATGTTCTTGCATTCTGGTGTTAAGAGATTGGATTTGTTCCAGGTCAGGAAATGTTTTAAAACAGCTGTGATAGTGTTGTGCTAATGTTGGAATGTTCCTAGAAGGTAAATGTGTTCCCTTGAATCTTCAGTCTAGAGCATGTTTGGAGAGGATTCAAGAGTTGGAGGACTTGCTTGCTAAAGAAAGAGACAACTCTCGGCGCATGCTGTCTGACAAAGAGAGAGAGATGGCAGAAATACGTGATCAGATGCAACAACAGTTGAACGATTATGAACAACTTCTTGATGTCAAGTTAGCCCTGGACATGGAAATCAGTGCTTATAGGAAACTCCTAGAAGGTGAAGAAGAGAGGTATGTAACTTGCTTGTCACTCTACCTCGTAGTCTATTTTTTGCCCCCACCCTTTCTATTTGAAGAAAAATAAATAGGATTTTTTTTTAAACAATTAGGACAATTCTAAGTGTTCATTTTTTTTTTTAATATCTAGATGTAGAGGTAGGTAGTAATAGATCTTACTTCTACATCAACAACAGAAGATGTACAAGCAGTCTTAGTATTATTATTTTAAATGCTGAACTGTGAAATGATACCATTTCTCCTTTGGGATTTTAAATGTTTTGATAATTTAATATGCTGCACAATGACTTCCAGATGGCCCAGTGGTGAAGACTCCCACTGCCAGTGCTGGAGCTGCAGAAGACGTGGGTTCAGCCCCTGGGTTGGGAGGATCCCCTGGAGTAGGAAGTGGCACCCCACTCCTGTATTCTTGCCTGGGAAATTCCATGGACAGAATCTTGGCCGGCTGCAGTCCATGGGGTCACAGAGAGTCAGACAAGACTGAGCGCGCATGCAGGCATGCTGCAAAATACCAGATTTGCTGAAAGAGACTGTATACTTTTCAAATCTGGTTAGTGTGTAAATCCTTTTAAACATTTTCTGAGAAAAAGTTCCGAAGGGAAAGTATCTCACTTAGAATAAAAAGACATTTAATTTCCATATTGTATACATTGTGATTGTAATTTTGTAAGCAGAAAATACAGGTTTGAAAAAATTAAGGAAAGGATACTAAATGTAACAGTGGTTGTGGTAGGGTGATGGTCGATGAGTTGTCCACCCCAACCTCTCACCAGCCCCTCTCCCAGTTTTCCAAACTTTGTGCATTATATGATTGTGGTCTTTTCTTAGCTAAAACATTCAGATAATAATTTTTAAAAAGAATGTTGATCGTGGGCATTGTAGCACAAGTAAGTTTCTTTTTGTTAAGATGTGCTTTGGCTCTAACAGATCGTCATTAATGCTGTGCTTTAGTAATGCACGTGCATTAAGATAGGAAGAGCATGTGTGTTTCACGATTGGAATGTTTTATCTCTCCCATGTAGATTGAAGCTCTCTCCAAGCCCTTCTTCCCGCGTGACAGTGTCCCGCGCATCCTCGAGTCGCAGCGTGCGCACCACCAGAGGAAAGCGGAAGAGAGTGGACGTGGAAGAGTCCGAGGCCAGCAGCAGCGTCAGCATCTCTCACTCTGCCTCAGCCACTGGGAACGTCTGCATTGAAGAGATAGATGTTGATGGAAAATTTATCCGCTTGAAGAACACTTCAGAACAGGTGAGAACCCAGACCCGTTTTTGTCCAGAGAGGCTTTGGTAACTGGGGGTATGTCTTGCAATTGTAATAATTCCTCAGCCTTCATTTGGATTCAGTCATCTTCAGGAAATAAGAGTTTCCCTCTCCTTTTTAACCCAAATTCATGAAGTGTAGCATAAACTTGAGGAAAAGGAAGAGGGATGGTGCACTTAATGGTTTAAAAACTTTATTCATTAGCTCTTCTTTAGAGAGCCAGGGAGTTTTTCACACCTGGTCATTTTGTCACCGTGGCCTTCCTAAGGATGAATTATTAATATTCCCTGTCCTAGCCAGAATTGTGAAGAAGATAGATTGTGTAGCAATTCTTTCACAGCTGTTAGCTTTATGAAAGGAAGGAAATATGAGCCCAGACTCTGACACATGTTAGGAGTGTTTTTCTCTCTAAATAAATGAATGAACACTGTTGATTTAATATACACTAGGAATAGTATGAAGCCCAATCTTGAAATTATTTAAAAGTAAACCTAAAATATTCATAGCAGGGAATCCTGAACTTTCAAGCTGGGGCCGTGAAGGGTTGTCAGATGATGCCAGAGGCAGGTACAGTGGAATGGATCGCACTTTCAGAAGCACGTTCAGGATTTGTAAAATGTCTGTAAAATCACTTTTCTCCTCAAAGCTATTAAAACTGTCTTGCGTGTGGATGGATAAATACTTTGGATGGGCAAAGGAGCTTTAGTGGTTCTGATACAAAGCAGCACAGGCCCTAGGCCCTCTCAGTCACGACTTTAGAAACTGAAGGACAGGGCAGCCTCTGCTGCTCCATTGTAGTAGTTTGGCTGTGTTACAAGAGTCATCGCCGCCCTTTTTGGAGCTGTTCTGGAGCTGGCTCTCAGCCTCATTTATTCCTGTCTTTGAGTAAGAGATGGATATAAATAAATTAGTGCAGCTAATTGCTTTAATACCCTGAACTGCTCCTTAGGAGTCGGGCAGCTCTGGGCAGCCTACCGGCTAACATTGACAGCCAGCGCTTGGGACTGGCTCATTATGTTATTAACCCTTTTTGAGCCTCTTATGCTTTAAGGTAAGTGTTAAATATGGGCACAAGTGGTACAGATGTGGAAGAAAAAGGGTGTATTTTCTTCTTTCTCCTTCCAGGCTTTATGTGTCTATATTTTAAAAGCTTATGGCGGTCAAAAATTCGATGTGTGAAATGGTAGTTATTCAGCTAGATGATGTTATAAGTTTAAATTATGCACCTAATCTAGCATTGAATATGACCATTTAGTTTGGTTTCCATCTCTTTTCTTCCCAGTTTTGCCCTCTTTAAGATCACACACCTTAATAATTAAGATTGCAGCATTGTCAAAGTTTCGGTTTTGCTGAATGACAAAAACATATTTTCTTTTTATAGTAGGGAAAATAGGAACCATGGGAAGACAGTCATAAAGTTGTCTTAGTTTAACTGCCTATGGATTGATTTATTTGATTATTTCACAACTTTTTGTATATTTGAAGTGACCTTGATTTTTTTTGTTTTTTTTTCAATAGGACCAACCAATGGGAGGCTGGGAGATGATCAGAAAAATTGGAGACACATCAGTCAGTTACAAATATACCTCAAGATATGTGCTGAAGGCAGGCCAGACTGTTACAGTAAGTTAATTTAGTCATTGTTGAATTTCATTATCTTAACCAATAATCGAAGTAATTGAAACCATTTTGGCTTAAAGAGACACATTTTAGATATGGGCATTAAAACGTTTTTGACATTATTAGGGAATTACAAGTGCTACCAAAGATTTTAAAAATTCTGTGTTTTTGAGATGGTAATTGACTGTTAAAAGTGAAAGAATTGGCCTCTGAAATATTTTTATCTACTCTGGTAGATATTAACAGCCAATTCCCCCCACCCCTCCCTGCTTGTCTCCCCACAAAAGAAAAACAAAACAAAACACTGCCTCTTGAGTGTTACCTGGTAGCCCAGTGTAATGCAGGAGATACTACTTGGCATAAAGAACTGTCAGGAGGTGATCTATTAATGCTGAGGTATGCCTTAAAACAGCGGTCTTTAGCCTTAGGTGAGGATCAGTATCATCTGGATAGTGTTTTGGTGTCTAGATTGGTGGTGTCTGCCTCACTCTTAGTTACCATCTCTGAGGTTGGGATAGGGACTTGTTTTAACAAAAGTTACTAGGGCTCCAAGGTGAGTGCAGATGGTGACTACAGCCATGAAATTAAAAGATGCTTGCTCCTTGGAAGAAGAGCTATGTCAAACCTAGACAGTGTATTAAAAAGCAGAGACATCACTTTGCCCACAAAGGTCTGTATAGTCAAAGCTATGGTTTTTCCATTGTCATGTATGGATGTGAGAATTGGATCATAAAGAAGGCTGAACGCCGAGGAATTGATGCTTTCAAACTGTGGTGCTGGAGAAGGGTCTTGAGAGTTCCTTGGAGACTCCAAGGAGATCAAACCAGTCAATCCCAAAGGAAATCAACCCTAAATATTCATTGGAAGGTCTGGTGCTGAAGCTGAAGCTCCAATACTTTGGTGCTTCAGCACCAAAGAAGAGTGGATTCATTGGAAAAGACTCTGATGCTGGGAAAGATTGAGGGCAAGAGGAGAAGGGGGCAACAGAGGATGAGATGGTTGGATGACATCACTGACTCAGTGGACATGAGTTTGAGCAAACTCCCGGAGATAGTGAAGGACAGGAAGCTTGGCATGCTGCACTTCACAGGGTCACAAAGAGTTGGACACCACTTAGCGACTGAACACAGCTAGGTGAAGGTACTGTTGTAAAGCATCGTTCTCTAAACATAATATTTTGGCAAGATCGGCGTGGTTCTTCAGGTATCTAAGCGGTCACGATCTAGAGGGAGATGGGCTCCGTGCCCTTCTGACTCTGTTTTCAATTCTAAACGGTGCCTTGTGGTTGTGTTCTGCAGTTGCACACATGTAATCATTACTAAGTGTTACTGACTCACTTTTTAGAGAAATATTTTCCCTTGAGCAAACACACAATTCCTTTGTTTTTACTCAGTAAGTAGACTTAGCAAACAAAATATGTTAAGTTTGATACAGATTTTAAAGAAGTCACTGTTTTCATCTGTGAAGAATGTTGAAGTGTGGTTGTCCTTTTATCAATTCTTTTTAAAAAATATTAAATGTTTTATATTTTATGATTTGATGCAAACCTTACTTAGTGTTGAATATCAAAGCCTCAAATAGGTTAGAGCTTCTCTTTTAAAAAAAGTATTCATGGAACTTGCCACCACATTATGAAAATATCCGATGCTAATTTTGTAATAATTGGTGAAAATGGGAACATACCCTAACCACACTGTCTTTTCTTCTCTTTTGTGATTATTGTAGTGAGACAAAATTGCTCAGTCCTATTGTGTGTCATGTGGAAGCTGCATAATGTGTTGGAAAGAATCTGACATTTTAATTCAGAATTTTCAGATTTGAGTGTGCTCTTTATCTCTTTAAAGTAGTATAAAACTGTTAGGCCAGTCATCTGCTTTTTCCACTGAATGTAGTTCCTCAATGACTAAACAGATATATATATTCTGTGGATCTAGGGGAGAAATCAGTTTTCACATAAAAAAGTAATACTTTCTTTTTTTTCCATTTGTTAACTGGCATTAAATGTGTTAAGAAGCTCTGTGGAACATGGTAGTGATAAGTAATCTTCCTGTAAAACTGTACAAGGCAAGGCAATAGCAAAGATCAGTTTAAAACTCTAGACCTGAAATAAGGGAACTACATATGTAATTTGAAATTTTCATGTAGCCACATTTGAAACAAGTGAAAAAGAAAGGTGAAATTAATTTTAGAACTATCTTTTATTTAACTCAGTATATCTAAAATATTATCATTTTACCAATTCATTATTATATCATGATCAATAGAAAAAATTGCTAGATATTTTACTTTTTTTTTTTAACTAAATCTTTATACTTACTAGCCATGTTTCAAGTGCTCACAAGCTTCATATGACTACCATGTTGAACAGTACAGCTCTAGGACATATTAGTTTTAGATTAAATTACCCAGTAAGGTTACTGACATGTTACAATTATTATTAAGACTAAATCAAGTGTATGTTTCCATATGGAATAGTGAAAAGTATAGTTTGAGGTTAGATTAATATTCCACAAAACCCAAAGGTCAGCCTGGATCCAGTTTTTTTTTTTTTTCAGTTTTATCCTAGTAAATGCTGTCTGCCCTTTTCCATTTATGAAGCTGATGGAAGATTTGGAAGCTTCAAAGGAGCTTAAGAGGAAAGGGGTTTCTCCTAATTAGTCATTGACAAAGTTTTCTCCCCATTTAAAAAGATACCAGCTTATACCATCTCCAGTCTTCATTTTGCCATTGTATGGCCCTTTATGTTCCTAAACAATGTATGGAGCACAGAACTTTGCGCTCTGTTTTCACACGGTCTTTTGGAAAGATGAGCACTGGCTGTAGTGGCCCTACAGGAGCGGACGTAGAGGTTTGTAGAGGTTAGCGGTACACTCATTGGTGAAGACTGCCTGCAGTGCAGGAGACATAGGAGACCCGGGTTTGATCCCTGGGTTCGGAAAGATCCCCTGGAGAAGGAAATGGCTACCTACTCCAGTTTCCTGCCTGGAGAAGTCCATGGACAGAGGAGCCTGGCGGGCTGCAGTCCACGGGGTCGCGAAGAGTCAGACAAGATTGCGGGGCCGTCACATCACATATCACACACATGTGTCCATGATCCAAACCCCGGTTTTCTAACTTTCAGGTTTCTCTATTTTACCAATACTCTTCTGCCAGTAAATATATTAAAATGTTGCAGAATTTCCCTGTTTAGGAAAAGGGAAATATTTCTTTTTGTTTGTTTTGTCTGTTTCAGTAGCAGTCATGTTTTCCATTGAATAATGAGTGATTTTCTATTTCCTGGCTTCTGTTTGGAATTCAGTCTCAGACACTCTGGGGTATTATGACACCTTTCCATTACAGTACTCTAGATAGGCTGTCTGCTGCAGAGGTTTTGAGAGAAGTTAGTCATCTGCTCAGTTCCTGCTGTAGGCATCTAGAGGATCCCACTGGAGGAGGGCAGAAGGCTCTACACGGAAGGATAGCTCATAAAACCCACAGAATGATAGAGTGCTGGCAGTGAGAGCTCATATTCATTGAGTCAGCCACCTCCTCTTTGTCAGTTCAGTTGCTCAGTCGTATCTGATTCTTTGCGACCCCATGAACCGCAGCACACCAGGCCTCCTTGTCCATCACCAACTCCTGGAGTCCACCCAAATCCATGTCCATTGAGTCGGTGATACCATCCAAACATCTCATCCTCTGTTGTCCCCTTCTCCTCCTGCCCTCAATCCCTCCCAGCATCAGGGTCTTTTCCAATGAGTCAGCTCTTCGCATCAGGTGGCCAAAGTATTGGGGTTTCACTTCAGCTCTTCTTTGTGGGCCATCATTTTCCTTCACAGTAGTCCCATGTATTAACAGTACCGTTCCTGTCCCATTGGAGGGTAAAAGTCAGGTAGGTTGCTCAAGGTGAGCTGACATGTTAGGAGAGCTAGGATATGAATCTAGGCCCTGCAGGAGCATTTTTACTTACTAGATGGGGAAGCTGAGGTCTGGATGAGCTCTGTGGCTCTTGGAAACACAGCTGGTTAATACAGCAAGGCTGAAGCTAGGCCATAGTCCCGGAAATTCTAGAATCACTCCTCTTACGAGATGTTAGAAAGTCTCATCGTTACGCTGTTGGCACGTGGGAGAGCAGGGCTGTGTACAGACTGACTTGGATTCCTCTCTCTTTCCCAGATCTGGGCTGCGAATGCCGGTGTCACAGCCAGTCCTCCCACTGACCTCATCTGGAAGAACCAGAACTCCTGGGGCACTGGCGAAGATGTGAAGGTTATACTGAAAAATGCTCAGGGAGAAGTATGTATCGGTTCCACCAAAGTGTCTTTTTTTTTTTAAACTGAAGTATAGTTGATTTATAGTGTTGTGTTAATTACTGCTGTACAACAAAGTGATTCAGTTATACATATATGTATATTTTTAAGAAACATTCTTTTCCATTATGGTTTATCATAGGATATTGAATGTATTATTTCTCTGTGCTGTTACAAAGTAGGGCCTTGTTTATCCATTCAATATGTAAAAGCGTACTTCTGCTAACCCCAACCTCCCAGTCCATCCCTCCCACGACCCCCTCCTCCCCCTTGGCAACCAAAAGTCTGTTATCTGTGTCCCCACCGCGGCATCAGTTTCATTTGAGGGTTCATCATGCAAGTGTGATTTCTTTTCAAGGATGAAATCAAATGTGAAGTAACTGATTGCTTAAATCAGACCAAGGCTGCTGAATCAGTCAGAGTAAAGCTAACTGCAGGTTTTAGATTTTAGGAATGAAATATGAGTTTGTCGTAGTTTTGATTGTTAGCACAGATTCCAGAATTCAGTCTGTGTTCAGTTTCTGTCTCCACTGCCCAGTGACCTTGTGACTTTAGGTGAGTTCCTTCAGCTCTCTTAGTTTTATGATTTTAAAGTGAAGATGGTAATAACAAAGCAATTACTATAAAGGAGATGATAATATACTAAGAATAGTATAAATGAAACAGTCCTTGGGAAGTGCTCAGAATAGTATCTGGCCTCTGGTAAATGCTTATATTACTAACCTTGTCACTAGCTTTCAGCATGCTTGTGGAACTGAGTTTAAAGATTGAGGAGTGTACCTTTGCTTGATGTGTATGTTTTCAACATATCAGTCATAGAATTCTTGTCAAAGAACCTAACCTACCCCTACTGTCACATAAAGACACCCCCAAGTTCCCCCAGCCACACTTACATACTAAGAGATGAAAGTGTCTGCAAAGGAAGGTATGGTCAGGTCACAGGTCAGGAGTTCCTCCTCTGCTCCCATAGTGCCAGGTTACAGACCTTGCCTTGCTCGTCAGCTTGTCTTGTCTCACTAGAGTAATAAGCACACAGGTCCAAGGACCTGTTCTGAGTTTTCCTGGCACATATTCAGTAAGAATTTACTAGATGAAATTTTAGAAAAATCAAACATAGACCTTCACTTAAGTACAGAGAAATAAAGTTATTAACTGCATTCATGATGAGTTATGAGGTGTTTGCATATAAGGTGCCTTATGCCCAGCCATCTTCCCACCCATCCTTCACTGTAAACATCTGCTGGTGTTTAGACCTCTCTTCATATGGAACTCACTGTCTGCTGAAAGAAGAATGCCCTTGATCTCAGACTGAGGCTGAAAGGGCATCTGATTTTTTTTCACTGTAGACCTCAGTACAGTTCATCTCCAAATACCTCTAAGGTTCTCAGGGTTGGAGGGTGTTTAAAAATGCCTTCAGTAATTGACAGACTTCAAGGAACCGAATCTTCCTCCTCTTCTCAGCGGGGAGCCCTGCTTACTTCTTGCCTTCAGCACTTTGGAACTCTTCCCAGCTGTAGCTGGTGCTGCCTGAGTGCTGAAATTACTGCGTTTCCTAAATTGGTAGTTTCTCCAAGGTCTGAAACTGGTGGAGTACATGTGTTTTTCAAAATGTTATGAGTGGCGATTCACCCAGATTGAAAAGTGCTGTTATAAGGGGCCATGGTAGATGAAATCGGTTTTTATGAGTCATGGAATCTAGTCCCATCTTTTTTGTGTGTGAAAACATGTTCCAACTTAGAACCGATCTTACAGGAAGATAATTTGGGATGCAGGAGGTTTAAAAGCCCACAAAATAGGTTCAAGGACAAGTGAACAAAGTAGATACCATGACGTGGGATGTGTCTAGAGGTAGTGTTACTGATGATATATCAATATATATAGTTGACTGGAGCTTAGGTTTCCCTTAATTCAAACCACTGAATATTACATTGTTGAGTTTGTTTGCCTGTTTTTTTAACAAACTTCTGCTTGCTGACTCTCTAAAGTGATTTCTGTCAGAAATGAGCAAAGTATTATGAATACGGTTCTTATTTCTGTGATTGTCAGACAAGTACTTTTGGCATTTATATATTTCATTCTGTAAGGCCATGTTCATTAGTAGGTTCCAGACTATATTTATCATAATTCATAATTATCACCTGTAAAGACCATTTTTCTATAAGATTATAGGTAACTGACTTATTAAGTCAACTTAATTTTTCAATGCATGTTTTCTTGCTGAGGCATTGGAGATATCAGGAAACCCAGTTAAACTGGCTTTATTTTTTATTTTTTTTCAAACTGGCTTTAAAGTAATGGGGATATGTGAGCTCACAATACCAACAATCCAGGGAGAGTGGACTTGATCCATTGGCTCACCCAGCGTCCCTAGGGATCTTTTGGCGGTCTGTTTCCTGGGATCTTTCTGCAGTCTGTTTCCTGAGTGTCTCCCTCATGGATGCAAAATAGTTGCTGGCTGGAGGTGCCATCATTCCAGATTGACTTCTTGTGGGCAGGAGCGTGGTGCCCAGTCAGGTCCTCGCCTGGGCTCTGCTCTGGCTTTACCAGCCTGGGTCATATGCCCATCTCTTAGCTAGCTCCTGGAGTTGGGAGGACAGAATTTGAGCTTGAGCGCTCCTCCACCTCCACAGCTAGGTCACACTCGGCTCTTTGTGACACACACGTCACATCACCATGTGAGAGAGGGTGCCCAGGTAAAACTGTGCGTTCTCAATGAGAAATGAACGGGTTGGAATGCTGGTGGGTTAAAAGCAGTGTCACCACAGAAAACATGGGTTACTCTTTTTAATGAGGAAAGTAATAAAGCGGTCTCTCTGTACCTCTAAAATACGGGTGTCCCTGAAACTTTTGTACATGTAGATACTACTTGTGTGTCCTGAGACACCATAGTTTAACAGTCAGCTCCTTCATCAATACAAACCACCTTGATTTGTGGTAATGGCTGATTTCTGTGCTGTAAATACTCACACTGGTGATTTCAGGCTGCCCACATGGCGTGACTGAGTGCAGAGTTGGAGAGACAGCATGTGAGCTGGCCCAGCTGCACTGCTGGGTAGATGGTGAACCTGTATGTACCCAGGGCTTTACCTGGACAGACCCCTGACATGTTGATGGAGAAGCAAACCATCTATGTGTGCCTTCCAGATCACTGGTACGGTTCGGTGTCCTTCTAAGAGGAATTTTTTTTGGTAAAGACATTTATCTTTAGTACCTTTTTGGGCCTAAACCTCCCAACAAGTTTTGATTCTGAATGTGTTTTATTATTTTTTTATTTTAATCTGTAGACATTTAGCTCACTTATATTCCATACAGGCTTTCTGCATTAGATTAATTGGTTTTTAAATGTTGTCAAATGAAAAGTGCTTACAGCAGGCTTAAATTAAAGGCAGTTATGCTGAAGTAATTCATAACTAATGAAGCTGGGGCAATTGCTATTTTCTAAGCTTCTCATTTGAGGCTCATAGTCTGGTGTTTTATCACAAGCTCTAAGAGCCAGTGTTTCCATATGGGATGTGTACATTGTCATGAGCTGCTAGAAGCTGAAATGTGAGAATTCTGTAACACTTTTTTTTCTAACCATCTTTTAAAAAAAACAGCCTTCCTCCTTTCCTTCCAGCTGTGTTGAGTCTTCATTGCTGTGCGTGGGTTTTCTCTAGTTGCGGCTTACAGGGGCTACTCATTGCAGTGGCCCTTTTGTTGCAGAGCACGGGTTCCAGGGCGCACAGACTCAGTGGCTGTGGTGCATGGGCTTAGTTGCCCCAAGGCCTGTGGAATCTTCCCAGACAAGGGATTGAACTTGTGTCCCCTGCATTGGCAGGCAGATTCTCAGCTGATGGACAACCAGGAACTCTGAGAATTCTATAACCGATTTTGTTTGACTTTTCTTATTTTAAGATGACTTGCGGGAAGCTAGATACTCTGCAAACTTTTTGAGAGTCTTTTTTCTGTTTTGTGTGCCACCATACCTCAGTGTATATCTTAGTTCAAAGAGCTGTAACTGATCTAAGGATTCACATGCTTTTTTATTAGTACTAATTCGGTTTACGCAATCTGACACAGACGATCTCACAGAATAGAAGTTTCTGGCTAATTGAGACTCAAAACGGTCCATCTTCCTTGGCCATGCAGCAAAAATCAAAAGTCTGTACAAAACATTACTGTGCTACCTCAGCTTCATTTATAAACGATATCCATGGATATACTTTAAATTGAAGTCTCATGTTTCTGACACTGTTCTCTGATTTTCTTCCTTTGCCAGTTGGTCCATGTTTAAGTTTCAGATAAGCTTTTACTCACATGATTTTAGCATCTTCATCTGGACTTACCCTTTCTTGAGTGGCCTTAAGACACAGTACAGAATAAAATTAGAAGCTCTGTGGCACTCTAGGACACATTTACTTGCTGCTAGATCATCAGGTTAGCCTTGTGCTTAAACAGAAACACTGCTGCATTTGTGCAAGTCAGCATTCTCTACAGGAAAGTCATCTGTATTTGCGCCTGCTTTCTGTTAGACCAGTGAATGACAAATCAGTTTTTTGTGCAGAGTACATTGGGACTTCACTAGCGTGTTATGAACAAATACAGTTCCTGTGTCTTATTCCATTTCTTTTAAGAGGAACTAATTGCTGAAGGGATGAAAGATTGTCCTTTTCAGTCTCAGGAGGTCTTCTTGCTACCAGGATCCCTGAGAGCACAGCAGTTGGCCTCTGACTTCCATTTTATTCAGCATTTATTTAGTACCCTCTCTTTGCTAGGAACCACGATCTTTAAGCTGAATTCATGTTGACTTTATAAAGAATTTAGTGTGCCAAATCATTTACAGAATTCTTGGTAACAGAATGGGATAAAAAGCAGTGGAAACTTCTCAGTGGGTATTTCAAATTGGATCCCAGTAGCTTCCCTGCAAGGAATATTGAAGATCTAAGAACTGCTACTAATTATGCAAAAATTCCTGTTTATTAGTTGAAATACTGATGAACCACTTAAAAAAAGAGTCCCTGATGTAGGAATGCAGTTTCTTAGATTTATGCCAAGAAGGGATGTCCTCCCACAGACTTCGTGGTTTTGAGTATAGTGTTTTAACTTAAACTCTTGTTTAGGAGGTTGCTCAGAGAAGTACAGTCTTCAAAACAACCATACCTGAAGAGGAAGAGGAGGAGGAAGAAGCAGCCGAAGTGGCTGTCGAGGAGGAACTTTTCCACCAGCAGGTATTACTTCAATATAGTTCTTTGTGAATTTTATTAACATAGTTACATGAAGACCAAAAACCAATAGTGGGGCTTGATTTTTTTTTTTCCTTTTCCCCTATTACTTGATGGACCAAATCAGTGATCTACCAAGTGGGGTTTGATTTTCCTGAGGGGATATTCAAGATATAGTACGTTTAAGTACTGGAAGAAAATGTTAGCACTTCTTTTTAAAAAATTATTTCTCATATTGAATTTCAGTTTTGTCTTTTGTTTTATAATGTATGTAATGTGTTATAGTAAGACATGTATGCCACATAAGTATATATGGATTGGAATGCATGCTCAGAATTATTTATTGAAGGATTCTTTGAGTTTAGATGACTAAGTTAGAGTAGGTATCTACATATAAACTTAAAAAAAAAAAGTAATATTCAATTTCAATGTGAAGCAAAATTCTTACTGTCTTAAGTTTAATCATTTAATTGCAAGCTAGATTTTAGCTGATGCTTGGACTTTTGAGAGCCCTTGAAATAAGGGAACTCCAAATTTGATTTTAATTAATTAAATTGGAATTATTAATAAGTAATAAGCCTTCAGTTTATATTCTCAAGCTGTTCAAGTCTGATCATTAATCAAAATTCCTACTCTTATCCTTATAAGACTTCATCACCATGTCTCTAGATTTATAAATCTGTTCATTTGCCTTAATTAGCCCCAGTCCTGCTCCAAATAAACATCCTCTTATGTTATTCAGCCTCCAGAGTCAGGAGTTAGGAGCTTGCTCTCTAAAGTGAGAACCACTTGAGGTAGGCTACGGTAGGATGGAGTTTTGGCCTGCTTACTTCCTCATACATTTTGGAGGAATAATTAGCACATTATTTCCCTGGGGGTCTGGAGGTTGTGGAACTAAGGTGTGTAGTAGTAATACATCTCTAGTGAGTAATGCATTAAGAGCAGGTATTTCAACCGTGGCTTAAACGAGAAACAGACACGACATCCGTTTCCTGCCCTCATGGGAAGCATCATAATGACTGGTAGTGGAATAATGTGAGTGACTAGGGGCTCAGAGCCTGATTCACAGCAGGTCACATGCTGGGAAAGACTCTTTAAGGCACCAGAACAGTTGAGAAGATCTCTGGAAAATAGGTTCTGTCCAGTATTTTGAAGGATAGGCAGTTATTTGAGTATTAAAAGTCAGACAGTGGTGTTCTGGGCTTCCCTGGTGACTCAGACAGTAAAGACTCTACCCCGAAATGTAGGAGACCTGGGTTCAGTACCAGGCTCGGGAAGCTCTTCTGGAGAAGGGAGTGGCAACCCATTCCAGTATTCTTGCCTGGAGAACTCCTTGGACGGAAGAACCTGATGAGTTACAGTCGATGGGGTCAGCAAGAGTCAGACACGACTGAGTGACTAACACGCACATACAGAGAGGTGTTCTATGGGTGTTTAGGTTATCTGTTGTTGCTCCATTAAGAAGCCACCTTAACTCAGTGGGTTAAAACCGGGATTTCCTAGTTCCTGTGACTGGGCTTAACTGGGCATTTTTTTGATTCACACAATGGAGAGTGAAGTGAGTCATGCAGCTGCATTCGGCTGGAAGCTTGGCTGGGGCTGGAGTGCTCTTCATGTCTCTTTTCATGCAGTTTCTCATCATTTGGTGGTTTAAGCCAGCCTTCTTTACAACATGAACATGGCAGCTGGTTTCCAACAAAGTAAAAACAGAGAGCGCTCGATTTCTTAAAAGCCATATTCTCTTAGTCAAAGTAAGTCATAGGCCAGCTCCAATTCTGGGGCAGGGGCGGGGTCGGGCGGGGGGAGCGGTAAATCCTGGGTATCTCATAATGCAAGGAACGGCCTTGAATTTATGAGGATTTTTTTTTTTAATTTTTTTTTTTTTAATGAGGATTTTTAATTCATCACAGGGGATATGTCAAGACTTGAGCACCAGGTATATCTGTCCATCCAGATTTGTTGTAGGTTGTGTGTGCGTCAGAGAAACGAAGTGGGAAGGTTGGTATTAAATTGACATAGTTAGGAATGCCTAAGGAAGTAGTTTATGCATACTATGGAGCAAAGGAGAATTTGAGACAGTATCAGAGGGAGACTACAGACACACTGAGGGACTGTACAAATAGAGATTCATTAAGGCATAGTGACCGAACTTGAGGGCAAGAAGGAAAAAGAAATCAAAGATGTGCGAGGTTTTTTAGGTTCTGTGATCAGAAGAAATAATGATATCGAGGTTCAAAAGAAGAAAGATGGAAAGAGGGATCAGCTATTTTGACTTCACATTAGAGAAAGAGTCCAGTGGCCTTCTGAGCTGATTTGAAGTCTTTTTGTTTGACCTTCAAGAAACCAGTTTCTGTTTAGTCAAGTGGTGAGTCACAGTCATGTTGTGAGATTTTAAGGAATTAGTGAGTGAGAAAGAAATGGGTAGATGGAGCCATTCTGACTTCTCAGTTGAAGACCAAGCCAGTGCAGATGTCTGAGGATATGAAAGCTGAGGGCCCAGCCAGCCGTATTCTCTGTGTTCAGAAATCCTGTCCACTGATTTCTTGTTTACTAAGTTACAAAAAGATGTTATTGAACAGTGGTTTTCTGCATATTAGAACTACTTAAAATGACTTATAAATAGATACTCTTCCCCAGGTAAGTGAGAATTTCTCATTTAATCTAGAGGCCTAGATCAGCTTTATTTTTTAAAGCTCCTCAGGATTTGTACATGCAGCTAAAGTTGAGAATCAGTGTTTTGGAGTTTGTTTCATTTTTCTAGGGGGCAGTCCATAAGAGAAGGTTAGAAAGGGTGAGAAATAGTAAATAGTAAAGGTCCATTTGGAGGTAAGTGATAATGAATTTGTAGTATCTCTTCCTTATCATGTACACCTGTGGCAGATTCATGTCAATGTATGGCAAAACCAATACAGTATTGTAAAGTAAAATAAAATAAAAATTAAAATTAAAAAAATAATAAAATGCTGTGATCCATTGTCTTAGTGCTAAGAGTTTTCTTTCTGTTTTCCTCATCAGGGAGCCCCAAGAGGTTCCAACAGAAGCTGTGCAATTATGTAAACTTCTCAAGTCAACTGTCTTCCTCAGAATAAAGAAGTATGGTAATCCTTACCTACATGCAGTGCAGAGCCTTCTCAGAAGCACAGAATATTTTTATATTCCTTTATGTGAATTTTTAAGCTGCGAATCTGATGGCCTTAATTTCCTTTTTTGACACTGAAAGTTTTATAAAAGAAATCATATCCATACACTTTGTTGCAAGATGTGAATTATTGACACTGAATTAACTGTACTGTTTGGAAAGGGTCCCTCAAATTTTTTGACATTTTTTTGTATGTGTGTTTTTTTTTTTTTTAAAGTTCTTAGGAGGCAGAGGGGGAGGGTAAATAAACCACTGTGTGTCTGGGTTTAATTTGAAGATTGCTCCATCTAGATTAGCAATCTGCTCTTGATTATCCTCTGCTATATATAACGGTGCTGTGAGGGAGGGGAAAGGCATTTTTCAATATATCGAACTTTTGTACTGGATTTTTTTGTAATAAACAATCAAGGCTACAAAAATTTTTTTTTAACTAGAAAAGAGAAATTTTGTAAGAAGGCAGTATAACCTAATCATCATGTAAGCACTCTGGATGAAGGATTCCACAAAACTTTGTTTTATGGTTACTTCTTCTCTTAGATTCTTAATTCGAAAGGGGAATGGGGGGAGGGGGAGGAGAGGGAAGGGAAGGGTTTCTCCTAAAACGCATTAGTTGTGTTTTTTAAGATAGTGTAACTTGCTTAAATTTCTTAAGTGACATTAACAATAAAAGGCTGTTTTAATATTAATCTGCTGTCTGTTTTAACTTTAAAAACATTTTGAGGGGAGAAAATTATTGTTTCAGTTGTACTCTTGATAAAAATAATTTGGCTTCTTGTTTGAACTGGGTTTTTCCTTAAGGCTCTGACAATGGGAAGATAAACAACACAGACTCTTTTGGGGTCTCACCTGTTTTCAGTACCCTGCTGTCATTAATAATAGCACTTATAATAAAAATAATAATAGCTAATTTTTTTGGAGCCCAGTTATCATTTATATTTTTTAGCTTATTAACAGTAAGACCTTTAAAAATCTCTTTAAGAAAGCCATGTAGGAACATAGGGACTGTGGGAGAAATTGGAGAAGATATTCCTTTTAAAGGAAAAATATGGCGATAATATTTCTAGAATCTAGTTTTACTGTCTTAAAATATGGAAGAAATACTCAGCAGTGGCCACAGGGCTGGAAAAGATCAGTTTTCATTCCAGTCCCAAAGAAAGGTAATGCCAAAGAATGTTCAGAATATCACACAGTTGCACTCATTTCGCATGCTAGCAAGGTAATACTCAAAATCCTCCAATCTAGGCTTCAACAGTACATGAACCAAGAACTTCCAGATGTATAAACTGGATTTAGAAAAAACGGGAATCAGAGATCAAATTGCCAACATCCATTGGATCATAGAAAAAGCTAAAGAATTCTAGAAAAATATCTGCTTCGTTGACTATGCTAAAGCCTTTGACTGTGTGGATCACAACAAACTGGAAAATTCTGAACGAGATGGAAATACCAGACCACCTTACCTGCCTCCTGAGAAACCCATAAGCAGATCAAGAAGCAACAGTTAGAACTGAATGTGGAACAACAGACTGGTTCAGAATTGGGAAAGGAGTACATCAAGGCCGTATATTGTCACCCTATTTATTAAACTTACATGCAGAGTACATCATGCAAAATGCCAGGCTGGAGGAATCCACAAGCTGGAATCAAGATTGCCAGGAGAAATATCAATAACCTTAGATACACCGGTGACATACCACCCTTGTTACAGAAAGCAAACAGGAACTAAAGAACCTCTTGATGAAGGTCAAAGAGGAGAGCGAAAAGGGTGGCTTAAAATTCAACGTTCAACAAATGAAGATCATGGCATCCGGTCCCATCAATTCATGACAAATAGATGGGGAAACAATGTAAACAGTGAAAGACTTTATTTTCTTGCCCTCTGAAATCACTGTGGATGGTGACTCAGGCATGAAATTAAAAGATGCTTGCTCCTTAGAAGAGCTGTGAGAAACCTAGATAGCATATTAAAAAGCAGAGACATTACTTTGCTGACAAAGGTCCATCTAGGCAAAGCTATGATTTTTCCAGTAGTCATTTATGTATATGAGAGTTGGATCATAAAGAAGGCTGAGTGCCAAAAAATTGATGCTTTTGAACTGTGGTGTTGGGAAAGACTCTTTAGAGTACCTTGGATTGCATGGAGATCAAATCAATCAATCCTTAAGGAAATCAATCCTGAATATTCGTTGGAAGGACTGATGCTGAACTGAAGCTCCAATACTTTGGCCACTTGATGTGAAGAGCTAACTCATTGGGAAAGACCCTGTTGCTAAGAAAGATTTAAGGCAGGAGGAGAAGTGGTTGACAGAGATGAGACGGTTGGATGGTATCACCAACTCAATGGACACGAGTTGAGCAAGCTCTGGGAGATGGTGAAGGACAGGGAAGCCTGGAGTACTACAAAGAGGTCGAAAAGAGTTGGGCACTCTTGAGTGACTCAACAACACTGATTAAAATACGGTATGAATGATAGAAAATGCAAGAAGGTATGTGCTGTGTGAGGTAGTTCTATATGGTGATAACTAGGGTGTCATTTGTTATGCATTTGGGGGATTTTTATCTTGTGATTGCTTTAGCTCAGTGAGTTCATCTTGTAGAAAGTAGCATATCCAAATTCTCCCTAGACTGAGCTAATGATAACAATTCAGAAGCTAATCCAGAGTCAGTGTTTGCCTTTCTCTCAAAATATTCCTGCAGTAAGCTGTGCAAAGATTAGCAGCTTACACTTGAAAATAACTCACAAAGTCTCAGAATTTCTGTGCTCTGCAGATTTACTGTGTACTCTGGTGCTGTTGCAGACACAAGATAAATGCGGGGTTAGAAGTCCTGTCTGGTGAAGCAGATAAAATGGTAACTTTTCTGCACAGATTTGTCTTCAGAATGAGAATGGCAGTGCTGTGTGTGGCCCAACTTGGTTGTGAAAAGTGTTGCCACAAGATGGGGTTCTCGTCATCAGGATCCAATGTAGGTACTCTACTACTGGATAAATTAGGTTGTAGAAAAATCACTTTAATAGTTAGGCATTAAGAAGGGCAGTTTTAATACAGAGGAGTAAATCCGGGACTCAGTTAATACATAGTTGGGTGCCACTGAATATGTGCCAGGAGACTTTGGAGTCTGTTTAAGCTGACAGACTTTATACCAAAGAGAAGTTTTCTGAACGTGAGCTGCACCTACGGCTGTTCCCACGGAGCATCATGGGGACAGAGACTCAGAGGCTGCCTCTGTGTAGTAGATGCGTCTTGGCATCAGTGGAGGTTGCTGCTGCTGCTGCTGCTGCTAAGTTGCTTCAGTCGTGTCTGACTCTGTGTGACCCCATAGACGGCAGCCCACCAGGCTCCCCTGACCCTGGGATTCTCCAGGCAAGAACACTGGATGGGTTGCCATTTCCTTCTCCAATGCGTGAAAAGGAAGTCGCTCAGTCGTGTCCGACTCTTCGAGACCCCATGGACTGCAGCCCACCAGGCTCCCCCGTCCCTGGGATTCTCCGGGCAAGACTGGAGTGGGGTGCCATTGCCTCCTCCAATGCATGAAAGTGAAAAGTGAAAGTGAAGTTGCTCAGTCGTGTCTGACCCTCAGCGACCCCATGGACTGCAGCCCACCAGGCTCCTCTGCCCATGGGATTTTCCGGCAAGAGTACTGGAGTGGGGTGCCAGTGCCTTCTCTGTCAGTGGAGGTTAGGGCTGCATGATTGAACTGTTTCATAACGAGCGTGGAATTTCCCCCTTTCATCTTGTCTTCAGTGGTCTGGTTTCACAACTATGTTTAGATACAGATTTATTTTCCTCTCAGCTCAGGGTTTTTGACCAAGAAAATTCTGGATGCTCATATTTCATTGAGTATCAGCTCATCCCCTTTTGCTGTTCTTCCCTTTGGGGATTTCTTTCAGGCTTTCACTAAACCTATCCTTTTCCAGGTTTTAGGGTTTTTTTGTGCTGTAGTCTCAGTAACTTAGTATTTGCCTCACTAATTATGTTCACAGCCTTGTCTAATCTGTTTATCCCACTTGCAGTTTCTAGTTTCCTCAACTATACTTTTCATTTCTGAAATTGTGTTTGATGATATTTTTTCATATTTGCCTGTTCCTTATTCAGTTTTTTAAAAAACTATAGTTTTCTTCCTTTAAAAAGGTCATTTTAATCATACTTATTTTATAGTCTCTATATTCTTGAGTTCCTGGCAGGGCTCTTTTTTTTTTCTCAGCTACCGAAAAATGAATGGTGATTTATTTCCTCTTGGGGTTTTTAAGATGACCAACTTATCTTCAGCAAGGGCTGTTTATTTTGTGAGTGGGTCCCTGTCCCAGCGTTTTGCTACAGAATAGTTTGGAAGTTTCCCGTGCGTCTCCTTGGTGATGAGATGGTATAGTGGTTTGGACCTGCGTTCCTGCTTGCTCCCCTTGAGGTAGTGAAGATCCGCCAGGACGCTGCTGGGGGTGTCCTCTGGTCCTCACAGGTGGCTTCCACACGCGGTCCCCCAGCCTCAGCAGGAGGTGGCTCCTGCTCTGGGCCGGCAGGTGATGTTCTGGTTGCCTGTGCTAAGGGCTGCACAGCATGGTTATGTGCTTTGTGCAGCAGGCCCTCTTCCTTAAATGGACTTAAAGACATGTTTCCTGTCTGAGTCTCTAGTCCCTGAGGCTTCTTCAGATTGAGTTCTTTGTTCCCTTATACTTGGACATTTCTTGTTTTTTTAGGCTTGGCCCTGTATTAAAACAAAAATTAGTTCTATGTTATCAGTTTTATAGTGGAAAGAAGGGGTCATCTTGATCATTTCATTCCACCAGCATACATACATACAAATAAATGCACTTTATTTGTATGTGTGTATATTTTGAAGAGATACAGTTATGCTAAATCACGTTCCTTTGAGTTTTAGTTTCTTACCCATCATCCCTTTTATCGAATCGTAAATTGCTGAGAAATTTATTTGAATGCCTCTTTTCCTGGCCACATGTTTAAAACAAAGTGAGAAATTGAAACGATTCTTTAATCCTTGTTTCTGGATCATTGGCTTCTCAACAAAGCACAGATCTTCTTAGTTCCAGTGCATGAAGTAGCAGCATGGATATGATTTTATGGGGTACCACCAGAGGAGAATGATGAAGATCAAATGTTCGAACCCCTGAAGCAGAGTTCTGGAATTTCCATAATACTTACCTGGCAAAACCCAGCATTCTGAAATTGAGACCGACTCCATTCCTCCCTACCAAAAAAATGCACCGAAAGAAGTAGTGTCTAGCCTTCGATGTTTTTGTCTTCCTTACTAAACGGGCATTCAGAATCAAGTTGATGGGAATGAGGAAAATAGGCAAAATACACATAAAGCTCACAGAGGTCATATTTGAAGTTGGAGGGAGGGAGATCCCTCCAGTGTCAAGAGGGAGCTTGACTAACGTGTTGAATGGGAAGAATAGTAAACTGACGGAGCAGGACTGGGAGCCAGTGCTGCTTTGCTGTTTTGAAGGGTCAGAGTGCAGGCAGAGGACAATCACTGAGGTCCCCCGGGAGCCAGTTTACCCTGGAGACATGCATCGACAGCGGGGAGTCACCTCACTCCCCACCTCCTACCCTCACTTCCACCATACGAATTTTTCCTTCTCTTTAACAGCGCAGTAAATCCTGTCTTCTGCTGATGTTTCTCAAGAGACAAAATGCACCTCTCAGTTTAAGGAGACAGCCTGTTCAGTAGCTTGATTACTTACAGTAATAAAACCCATATTCATGTGGATTAATTATGTGAGTACCGAAGCCCATGTACCTTAATAATTTTCTGCATTTTGTATGCTATTTTCTTAAATAGTGCTGTTGACTTCT
The DNA here is from genome assembly GCA_006410935.1 of Redunca redunca. NCBI lineage: Eukaryota > Metazoa > Chordata > Mammalia > Artiodactyla > Bovidae > Redunca > Redunca redunca. The sequence goes on along the minus strand of SJYQ01094233.1, from coordinate 108,762 downwards.
CTGGTTTAAGATAGAATCCTCACCTGCCTTTTAAGCCTTCTTTCATGACCCACTTGACCTGCGACTCATGTGCCCTAATCCTCTTTGCCACTAGCATCTGCCAGCCTTCTGATTTTCTCCACACATCCAGCCTGGGGCAGTTCCCCATACAACTGTAACAGTGTCTGATACCTTCCCTAGTCTCTGTTTTTCTTCCATGCTTTGTGACTCCATCTGGGTAACTATTTTCAGAGAGTCTGATTTGGTCTATTAAATAAGTTTGGGTATTTCCATAGCCCCCTCCATACGTCCTATGACAAATTAGCCATGAGTGTAAGCTAAGTGTCCACCGTGTGACCACACTGGAGGGACACGTCTCAAGACAGCAGGTCTCACTGTGGCAGAAATGGGCTTCCTAGCTTAGTGGCCAAGAGTGATCTTAGTGGCAATCTTAGATCATTGTCTTCCAAACTCTGAGACCCAAGTACTCGTTCCCTTCATCCTTCTCTTTTCCCCTCCTTTATATGTGAGCCAGGCAGTCTCCCAGCTCACCCCCTGCTTTAGCAAGCACTGCTTTTTGACCTAGGCCCTGGCAGCTGGTCTTTTCTCTTCCGAAACGGGTGGTGACCCAGCCTTCTTCTTCGCGGCCAGCTCCTCACTCCTTTGGTATGCTGCCTTCCACTGTTGAGAGGACGAAACCCAAGCTCTTTCAAGGGCCAGAATTTTCCTCTGAATCATTTCTCCAGGTGCCCGTTACTCTTCAGTGTTTGTCCTGCTAACAGAAAAAAATGTTAGGAAGTTTGAAATTGGCAAAATGAGCTGAAACGTTCCCTGAGTGCCTGTTGCCTACTTCTTATTCTGTGTTGTGGAAGAAATAGTGGGCCTGGGCTGAACTCTGGGAGGTGCAGCCGTGGGGTCACTAGGACCGGTGCTTACGTTCATCCATGTGGGAGAAGAACTTTCGTGGAGAATGAAGCGTTTGGGCATCAGAGTGGGGATGACTTTGGGTGACTCAGGGTGCCCCTTAGCAGAAATTCCCATAGGAAGCTCAAGCAGGGCCTTAGTTGTGTCAGGCACCTGGGGAACTTTGGGGACCCAACCAAGGAGAGCGGGCAAGGGCAGTGTCCTGGGCATGCAGTGCTGCTCTGACACAGAGTACCAGGCTGGTCTCTCGCTGACTCATGGAATAGTTTCAGTCTCATAAAGGAGAAGGAAGGAGCCATGAGGAGGAAGAAGGGAGAAAGCAAAAGGAGCAGATGTTTGTTGAATGCTCACACAGCCAGGCAGCCTGCTCAGGGGTGTCACAGCAAATGTTAACTCACTTAAAGCTCACGGTGCCACTCTGGGCAAGTGATGTTACCCTTCTAACAGAGGACAATCACTGAGGTCCCCCGGGAGCCAGTTGTGTGCGTGGTCAGTTGATCCAACTCTTTGTGATCCCGTGGGCTATAACCCTCCAGGCTCCTCTGTTCATGGGATTTCTCAGGCAAGAGTACTGGAGTGGGTTGCCATGCCTTCCTCCAGGGGATCTTCCTGACCCACGAATGGAACCCTGCACTGACAGGCGGGTTCTTGACCACTGGTGGTCTATTCCTACCTGGGAAGCCCCAACTTGCCCAGAGGTTAAGTCATTTATTCATTCATTCCTTTAACAACCGTTCACTGGCGATTTAGCTTTGTTGGGCATTGCCTAGCAAGCACCTGGAATATCAAGATGAGAGATTCAGTGGTTTTCTTGGGAACTCAGTCTGATTGCCCAGGCCACATTTTTATTTTTATTTTCCTTTTGACCCTGAGGTTTGTGGGATCCTAATTCCCTAACCAGGGATTGAACCTGGACTCCTGCAGTGGAAGCGTGGAGGCCTAACCGCTGGACCGCCAGAGCAATCCCCAGGCCACCATCTTTGATAGCTCTGCCTATTCCATTGTCCCAGGCAGCTGTTAGAAAATAATGTACATAGCTAGTATACCAGTGACAAGGGTGCTGCTCACTGGCAACAATGAATGGGAATAATCCCAACTGTCAGGTGACCCCCTCAGCCCTATTTTAAGTCTCTGGTGTTTCTGATGTTCTTTACATTAATGACAAATATAATGAATATTATTTGCATGCTGCAGGTTAGGAAATGCTTTCATGTAGATTAGCTGATGCGTCTTAGTCAGGAGCCAGCGAGGGATTCTGCTTTCTTTCCAGAGCTCGAGCTTGTGCCCATTCCGTCTGCCTCACTCTGCACTGCATTCTACCCTGTAAGATGAGATGGCAAGCCACAGCCTGGGTGGACTGCCCTTTCCTGAGTTGGCTGTGTTTTAGGATGCATCTTCCCTGATACCAGGAAGCTGACTAATTGTTCTGGTTTAAAGTCTCCTGTGGGGTCAGCATCAGGTAAGCTAAGCAGAGTTGATGGAGGGCTTAAAAGAGGCCTCAGTGAAGGTTGGGCCTCAGTGAAGCAAAATGTGAGTGTCCAATCTGGGAGTGGTTCAAAGTGGCCTAGAGAGTGGTCACACATTTCCCTCATCTTAGCAGGCAGTAAGGGACTGGGAATGACAGGAATTACTGGAACTATGATTCAGCTCTGATTACAAAGGAGGTTTTTTGTTTTTTGTTTTTTTTTAAATCATAGAGAACTAACTATTCTTTAAAACATTCCAAGTGTAGTCATGGGTTATGTCCCAAATTTGTACTTTCCCACATGGATAGTCCACAAGACAGGCTGTATATAGAAGGGAAAACAGCATTGTTTCTGTCTTTAAACTTAGCTCTGTGAATGGGAAACCCTGGATAGGAGCAGTGTTAGTGACATTGTTGCTGTCCCTTAATGGTATGATCCTGACATTTCTGTTGCTCAGTTTCCTTATGTGTAAATTGAGACTAAAAAATAAAAAATTCTATTAGACTTCTGATGGTAGAATTATATTAGAACACGTAGAACGATCATACAAATATGGTAGGTCTAAATAAATGCATGGGAATTTAAAACTAATAACTACTTCAAAATTTTTGATGAGGAAAATTGGGAAGTAAGGTGAGACTCTGGTTTTGAAAGGCAGGTTGTTCATTGTTCTTAGTACACATAAGTCTACCAGTGCAGACGCTGTTGGTCAGAGCTAACACTTGCTGACTGACTGGCTAAACAAGGAAAACCATTCAGATTACTGTAAGTGCCACATTTTATTCACTTTGTGAATAAATACCAATTTCATCAAAGATTTATTCAGCATTTACCAAGTGCCCTCCTGTGTTCTAGCACTGGCTAATACTCAGCACAGTGCTGAGTAAAAGGCAATCTTGTCCTGACCCTGAAGGAGCTTTACAGCTCACTGTGGGCCTCAATCAGATAATCACACAAAGATGGAAAACCACAGCTCTAGTAAGTATGCTTCTAAAACGAAGGCACCCCACACAGTAGGTCTCCCGTAAGAGACCAGGAGCAGCTGGTCTCCCATAAGAGGAGGCAGGAAGGAGGCACTTGTGAACTCTGGTTTTAAACAACAGAGGTAAACGTGCCAACGTGGCCAGCCTGTCACAGATTGTCAAAAATGTCAAGGTGCCTCTGTGCTCGGGGCTCAAATGGGAATTGGAGAGGATTTCTGGAGAGTGTTTGGCAATCACTCCCCAGTTCTCCACTGAAACTCCATCGCTGAGGAAGCCTTTCGGCTGCTGCCAGTTGGCCACCCTTCTCCAAGTGCTCTCCAAGCCTGGGGCCTGCACACAGCTGAAGCTGAGCTGTCTGCATGTGAATGCTGGTGCACTGACTTGTCTGTTTGACCCAGGGAACTGAGATGGCAGGATTCTTCCTGTCTTCAATCTGGTGGCTCTAGGTTGATTTCAAATTTTCATTTAAATAATTCCAGCCTTCAGCTGGGAGAGGGGACGGCTGCCTCTCCAGGCAGAGCCTCCAGGGGATGCTAAACCTGCAGGGGACAAACCAGAGGGACCGAGCCCCTGCCTGCCTGCCTCCCTGCCTCCCTGCCTCGTTTGCTGGAAGGAGTAACTATGGGTATTTGGCAACTGTTTCCCAAACTGCATGATGAAGGTTGGGAAACACTGAATTATGAAATAGAGGAAGGCAGTTGGGGTGCTTTTGTCATCCTTGGCTCATGAATGCTAAGTTACAGTAATGAGCTTATCCCTGTGATGGTGTATCACAGGGTGCCGTGCTATTCTGTAGCAACTTTTTTTTCCCAGTGTTTTGTTATCAACAGACTCAGGATGTGTGAGCTGACCTGTGAATGACTCTGGATTGTTATAAGTGGGGAACAAGTGAACGGCTCATGCATTCTGTCTCAGGGGAAAGTGAGGAAACTGACAGGATTCTGGAAGGTTGTTGTTTGAGGAGGCTTGTTCAATTCCAGGGAGAGAGGGGAGGAGCAAGAAACTTGAGCTTGTCTGCTGCTGCTGCTGCTGCTGCTGCTAAGTCGCTTCAGTTGTGTCCGACTCTGTGCGACCCCATAGACGGCAGCCCACCAGGCTCCTCCGTCCCTGGGATTCTCCAGGCAAGAACACTGGAGTGGGTTGCCATTTCCTTCTCCAATGCGTGAAAGTGAAAAGGGAAAGTGAAGTCACTCAGTCGTGTCCAAATCTTCGAGACCCCATGGACTGCAGCCTACCAGGCTCCTCCATCCATGGGATTTTCCAGGCAGGAGTACTGGAGTGGGGTGCCATTGCTTTCTCCGTCAGCTTGTCTACTCCCCATTAACTGACTTATACAGCAACTGTCCCCATCTGAAGGCTATTATGGAAGAGCTGCCAGAAAGTTGTGGGTAGGGAAGTGTCCTCCCCTCCTCTCACCCTTTGACCTGGGCAGGGCTTACGGCCACTTCTTTCCCATGTCTTCTTTGCAGGGTCCACTTTTGCTTCTTACACCTTGCTGGCTCATTCTTTTTCCTCCTCTGATCACCCTTTTCCAGGTACTTCTTTCCTGAGTGGTGCTGAATTCAGGAGAGTGGGTGGGAAAGAAGGAGGAGGGGTTTCAGATGATGTCACCCTTAGACACTCTGATACTGACAGCAAAGAGTTGGCCTGTCCCAAGATTCTCTTAATGCTGTGTGTGTGACAGAGTGTTTGTTTTTTTTTTAAGGAATTCTGTTTTTATTTATTAATTTATTTTTTGTTGTGCCTCAAGGCATGTGGGATCTCACTTCCCTGACCAGGGTTCAAACCCATGCCTTCTGTGATGGCAGCGTGGACTTTTAACTGCTGGACCATGAAGGAATTCTCCAGGGTGTTTGTTTATTTGTTTGGAGTATAGCTGATTTGCAATATGTTAGTTTCAGGTGTACAGCAAAGTGATTCAGTTGACACATATATCCACTCTTTTTAGGTTCTTTCCCCATATAGGTCATTACAAATTATTGGGTAGAATTCCTTGTGCTAAAAAGTAGGCCCTTATTAGTTACCTATTTTGAATATAGTCGTGTGTATGTGTCAATCCCAATCTCCCAATTTATCCCCTGCCTTCCCCCTTGGTAACTGTAAGTTTGTTTTCTACATCTGTGACTATTTTGTCTTGTAAGTAAGTTCATTGGAACAATTTTGTTGTTGTTGTTGGATGCCGCAAAGAAGCGATATCATAGGATATTTGTCTTTCTCTGTATGATGGGGGTTTTTAATGTGCACCTTGCATGCATGTGTGGGTCTATGGGAGAGTGTCCTTTCTGGTTCACAATTACTTTTAAATTGTTAAGTTAGTTCTTCCCTAGGAGAAGAACCCCATTTTTGATTCTTGGTCTAGGTGGTGTTAACTCATTTTGGACCCAAAGAGGGTTTGATTGACAAAGCTTTCTCCTCATTTTGCCCTTTGGGTGGCAAGTCTCTGTTATACCCTGGGACCCACTAGGCACATCCTCCTTGTTCTGGGTGGGGATAGATCAAATCACGAAGCAGTTGATCTTGCCTTGTGTAACAGCGCTAAGACAAATGACCAGGCTTGACCCTCCAGCCTCTGACTCAGGCCCCGCCTTGGTTTCTGTGTTCTGGCGAAGCCTCTCTCTCCTGCGGCACTGGCTTCAGCCCTCTCTCCCTCAGCCCCCTGTTCCTGGCAGAGTGGGGAGGCCTGTTAGAGAGTCTGTGTCAGGCAGCTGTGCCCTACTTTTTGTTTCTTTTTTTAAATATTTTTTTTTTTTACAATGGAAAAGTTCAAACCTGTATAGAAGTGGAGAGAATAGTGCAATGAACCCCATGTACTCCGTTTCAATAATGATCCACTTCCGGTCAGTCTTGTGTCTTTTATAGGCGTGTACTCTGCTCTGAGATTCCACTGCTCTATCCAGTGGAATCTCAGATATTGCACAACTTCTCCATAGATCCTTCAGAATGTAGTGTGGAAAAACTCGAATGAACTTTCTGGCCAACACAGAGACAAGGGTTTATGCTCATATTTATAAACATAACCATCATTCTGTAGTAGTAGTAGTGACATCCCTCAGTCGTGTCCGACTCTTTGCAACTCCATGGACTGTAGCCCACCAGGCTCCTCAGTCCATGGAATTCTCCAGGCAAGAGTACTGGAGTGGGTTGCCATTTCCTTCTCCAATCATTCTGTAACCATACTTAAAACAATTCCTTAATACGATCAAATATCCGCTGTTCAAAGTTCCCTGATAGTCTCATAATTTTAAAAATGTAGGGGTTGTCTGAATCAGGATCCAAACAAGGTCCACACCTTGTATTTGTTGATATCAGTTTTTCAAGTCTAAATGAATTATCCACCTGAAAGTCAATAGTGATGTTGCTCTTTGCTGTTAAATGTCAGTGTCGTTTAATGAACTATTGATCCCCCTCACTGCTGTAAACTAATAGCCAGCAGGGCTTGATCACACGCAGGTTCAGTTTTTTGCAGGAGTATTTCCCAGTTCCTGCCTCATCACATCAGGAGGTACCCAGCGTCAGCTTTTCTCCTTCTCATGATGTAAAGATCCATCTGTGAGTCTGGGTGATGAGGGTCTGACTTCTCTCATAAAGTGCCCCATCAGCTAGTGGTTTTGGCACCTGCTAATGATCATTAGGCACATCGATGATTTCATTTAGATTCTATCATTATTTCTACATTTTTAAGGTGCAAGTCTTCTCTAAAGAAATTTCCTTCATCAATTATACCCCAAGGTACAGAGCACACAAGACATTTTTTTTAAAAAGCCATTATCGGAATAATGGTTCAGTTCTTTAGCACTCTCCAAAGGTGGCCAGTGAGGTGGGTTTTTTTTTTTTTGTTTTTTTTTTTAGCATTATTATAAACTTGTGACTTATAACATAGCTGATGTGTACCAATTCAGTGCAATCTCATTCTCTGTGCTGTTCATACTGTTTCCCCTTAGGCTGGTGGGAGCCTGTTTGGGTTTTATCCTCTGTCCTCTGGACATGACCACAGGAGTCCCCCTTGCTTTCTGGTATGACAAGGTGCTCCATATTCATCTTACACTTTCCCTGTCTCTGACCTAGACTCAGACATTTCTCTGAGACCTGATTCGTCTTAGTAGGAAAACAGTACATAGAAACCACAACCAGTTATGCCCAGTTTTTGAAGGCTTTGCATAAACGAGCTTGTAAGAGATCTCTATACACAGAGGAGACACAAGTGGTGTGCAGGGGCATGACCGACAGCCACTGCGTTTTCCACCAGGTTCATTAAACAAAAGAAACCCCACCCGAGCTCCCTCAAATGGAGTATGATTTTGCAGACCCTGCCTGAGTATGATTCCCAGCCCTCCTCCTGGGATGAATTAGATATACCCACAAGCATTCAGTCTTTTCTAGCCCTTCCGTGAGCACAGGCTTCTGAGAGGAGATGGTCAGGCTGAGGATTTTCCAGTCCTCTGTGCTTTAAAGGCCGCAGAGGGCAGAGCAGCTATTGTTCTGTAAGACCAGCCAGGCTGCCCCACCCCTTCCAGAGTGGTGCACACGTGCCCTTGGACAGGTTGTTGCACACACAGACCTCCTAACTCAGGATTGCTAACTTGGTGGTGAGATGTCCATGAAGCCTGGGTCCTGTGCCCTCACAGACTGCAGAAGAGATCCAGTGGTTCCCAGACGACAGTCTTAGATCACTGCCATAGACTCTCTTTTCATCTTTTTCTGGGGTCTGGGGCCAGGGCGCTGGTAGCTCCTTGCTGCTGAGAGGTCTTGCAGAGGGTAAGCTCTGAGCCAGTGTCCTGTGGATGTCACCAAATTGCCTGGTACCCTCAGCTGCTAAGCTGGAGGCATCAGTTGTAGTTGGCCCTGCATTTACTCAGCAGGGACAATGAGAAGAAAGGTACATGATAGAGAAAAGCCAGTGACATTTTCAAGCTCTGTAGGAGTATATTTATATGTTAGAAAAGTTATTTGCAAATTTCTCCAAAGCCAGTCTGCGCTTCCTGTTTAAGGGGCAGGAAAACAGTTCTAGTTGCTGTACTGTGCCTCTCGCCCGCTGGGGCCACCCATCACAGGCTTGCTCACTGCCTCCTGGCCTCAAAGGGCCTCCATGTATTAATAGGTCTGTGATGGGTGTTCCGGACAGTCGGCCTCCTGGTCACTCCTAGGCATTTTCTCCTACAAATCTTCAGATTGACTTAAAAAAAAAATCAACAGGCTTTAAGCTTTATTTGAGAATAAAATGCATTCATATGTCGCCTAAGTATTAATTATTTGCAACTGGGTTAAAAGTCACAGCTACCTTCTTGCTGTGAACCAGGAGGGGAGGGAGTGGTGAGGGGGAGTAGGCGGTCATTCGCTTTTCATACAGGAGTGGCCCACACGGCACAGATCTTTTCCTGCCAAGCACTTCATCACTTTTTGTAAACCCAGGGCCCCCAAGAGCCAGGAAACCAGATGAGGTTACTCAGGATTTTAGAATGAAAAAGGACCCAAGACTTCAGCAGTGAGGTGAGATCTAGCCCAGATCCCCAGTATACGAAGCGAAGGTAAAGTGGCTGGGTGGGGCTGGGGTACCAGGGCCAAGGTTGTGGGCTTTCTTCCTGTGCCGTCCCCTGCAGCAATCCGGGCTCCAGGAAGGGCCTGGCCGCCCACCAGGACAGGAGAGAGATGGCTTGGAAGGGGATCCACAAACTGAGAACAAATGCAGAAGTCAGCAAAGGCGCAAGTGAGAGGATACAAGCGTTCCTTTACACCAGCACTAACCAGTGAGAAATAGAATAGAAAATCAGACATCACTTATTGTTCCATAGCAACACAACTGTAAACTATTTAGAAATTTAACAAAGGACGCACAAGAATTTACTGACATTTAGAACTCTATTTTCAGGATGGAAAGAATGGCTGAATAAATGGTGTTATGTTACGATTATCATATGAGATTTGCTAAAAACTGTAAAGATTTGTAAAGATTGTGATTTTCATGAAATTGTTGTGTGAATTCACTACAATTCCGATCACAAGTCCATCAAGACTTTTAAAATGACTTAACAAAATCATTCTAAAACGTATGCACAAGAATAAAAAGCCTGTTCCCAAGTAACTAAGCCAGTTTTGGAAAACAGAGTGAGGCTGGTGGGGGACTGGGGAGGGACTGCTATTTCCACTAGATAATGAGGCACATTATGAAGCCATTAGTAAGAAAAACAGTGAGGCAGCAACGGAGCAAGACAAAAGGGTTAAAGTCGCAAACTGAGCATGCAAAACCAGATAATGTTTATATGGAAGAGGATACACCATCCAGGTGACACCACAGGTGAATGAAGAAAGGGAGACTTTAGAAGCTGGTGATGGCAAACGACCTACCTTAGGGAGATAAAGTTGGATCCTTACGTCAAACACAGAGGAACTCAAGATCAATGAAACACCTAAAGGTGATCCATTAGACCATAAAGATAAAGGAAGAAAACGTGGGAGACTATCTTTGTGATTTTAGAAAGAGAAAGGACTTCTAAAATGTAAATAAGATGACCCATAGTACAAAACTCATGAGGCTGAGATCACTAAATTAGAGGGTTGTTAGGTAACAATGGATGAGGTTGTTGTAAGGATTAAAGGAGGTAATTTTCAAAGTGCTGAACAGTGCATGGCTTGTGGGAAGTGCTTGACACTGTACACATTTGTGGAATAAAATAGAATAGGGACCTATATTGGCTCATGGTGACAGGAACTGTCATGGACTAAAATATATGAATAACTCAATTCTTTGTACCTGGCGCCCACAAATGAGATAAAATAAAACCTCTTATAGGTCCATCTATTCATTTCCTTGATGGGTAACTATGGCCCAGTAGGTGCAAAGTGTATCCAAAAAAGAAAAAAAGAATTTTTCAAAAGGAAGTAAAACTTCCTGAGCCATCTCCTTTTGCTGTCTTTGTGCATGGAATTCAGAACCTCTAAGAAGGCACTAGCTATATGAGCTCAGTGACTCACGAGTCCCTCATTTCTGGGAACACAGACAACTGATGGACTATATTTGTTTTCCTCTGTAGCACGAGATCCAGAACTGGCACATTTTTCATCTGTGATGAATTCTTAATTAGCCATAGGCTCCAGTATCAGGAAATGCCAAGATAATTGAAATCCATGTGTGATTCAGAGATCTCAATCAAGTCAGTCGTTTCAACCTCCAGGAGGATCTCTCACAGTTCTTTGTACTCCCAAGCACAGTGTGCTGGATAAATACGTGTTGATTATTTAAATTAATCCCTCATCATTTTTTTTTTCATCCCTCGTCTTTTTGAAAAGGATTTAAAACTCTTTATGGTTCTTCAAATCATTGATCAAAGTTGTTACAACCCAGGCAATCAGCCAGACATTAGCAACAGCGAATAGAAGGAAGGTGAAGGAAGGGTGCTGATGTTCATTCATGAGCTGCCTACTGGGCACATTCAAAATCCTATAAGGACTGTCTGAGGTAGGTGTTATCCCCATTTTATAGATGCGGAAACTGAGGCCTACATAGAGGGGAGCCCTTGCCCACAACCCACCGCTGGTACACTGCAAACCCAGGGTTACAGACTCATAGTGGTCCTCTCCTGCTCTGTCCCACTGAGAAGCGAAGAGTCAGGCTCACCCCAGGGCAACTCAATAGTGAGGGAAAGGCAGAGTGGCCCAAAGCCAGCTCCTCAACACAAAACATTTCATAAAGTCAGAAAAGGTAGATCATAGGACATAACAGAAATGACACATTTTGGACAGGGTCTGCAATTTCCCAGGTTATCATTATCTAGAGCTGATTTCTCATGACTGCAGCCCTCACGGCATGAAGCCTCTGGCCGGTAGCCTGCGAGATCCTGCACGTGCTTGGCTGGGAGGGATGGTGTCCAGCCAGGTCTGTCCTGGTCCCAACATCTCAACCTAAAGTAATCCTGGACCCTGTCCCCACCCGCTGGCCCACTTCCCATCCCCCTTAAGCCATTCTTAAGGCTTCAGAATCATAACCTGTAAATCTGTTCCAGCCTGAGCTCTGCCCACCCTACGGCTGGTCTGCCGGGAGCTTCTGGGAAGACACTGGATGAAAGTGAAGAGGGAACATGTGCCTATTTCCTTCCCTTCCTCCTTAGGGTCTTCCAGCCTGGGGACTCTTCCTGGGAGGACAGGATGAAGACAGAGGTTTCGTGCACACCAGGCCTTTCTGTGAGCTGCATGGAGCTTTGGGGCTAGGCAGACCCAGGCAGGGCCAAGAGAAATCCAAGGGGAGGGAGTCTCCAGCTGTCTGGGGCCCCAGTGCAGGTAGCTGGGCTGCCCATGCACTTCCATATTCTTCTTTGTGTTTTCGGCATCCTCAGATGAGTTACTAGCCCAGCCGCGAGCAAGTGGCCACCGAGGCACTGGGGGTCCAGGGAGGGAGACCTGTACATGAAAGACAATTACAGGCAACTTCTAAGTCAAGCTACTTATGTCTCTTTAATTGGCTTTTACAGCCCATCTGAGCTCCTGCTCAGCGCTCTGACGAGCTGGAGGATTCGGGTGCACGTTTTGTGTTCCTGTCCTTCCCCAGAGAAGAAGCAGCAGCAGCACGCTGGTGACGACGCACGGGGACGGCGAGAGTGCCCTGGCCTCGTTCTGCTGTTCCTTTCCCTCTGGCATCGCTGCTGTGACACACACTTTTCTCTAAGATTCTCAAGGAGAGGATACAGCAAGGGGCGCTGAGAGAGGACTGTGTAAGGGGTCAGAGCAGGGAAGCAATGAGCCAGCAGGATCCTTCACCCGCCTGTGCCTTTTCTTGTTTCAAAAAGAAAGAAGCAGAGAGAGAGAGTGTGTAATACAAGGCTGGCCACCCAGACAGCACCTTCATGCGAGTCAGGAGTACACTCAGCTTTAGAAGATGCAGTGTGGCTTGGTGACGGATGCAGAGCCTGGACCAAAGCTCCACTGCCTCTGTCCTCTTGGCTGGTGTCTGTGCTTATGGCTGCAGTTCCCTGGACTCCTGCCTTGAACGACCTCAGGGTTAAAGGGCCAAGAGGGGATGAAGTGTCTTCCAGGAGCTTTCAGAATCCCAGACGGGCCCTGGTGCTGAGGGAGATCAGTGTCTCACAGGCGGAGGCCGGGTAGGGAGGCACTGATGCTTCTCTCAGCTGGTAAGGTGTCCTGGCTACCACCCCACGTGCAGCCCACTCCTCACACATGAACTCTATTTACTTTCCTGGGGTGGAGATGCCCATATAGGGAAGAGGTGTGGCCCAGGCACAGTACCACCTTGCCAACCTTCCCCGGTCTGGAAGCCCCAGCAAGCTGCTGGAACCTGCCTGCCTTTGCTATTTGGCTTCGTTATATCTCATGAACCAAGACAGCAGGGATTTTCTGCAGTCAGCCTCAACAGGAAATGATCCTGGGAACCTGCTGCTTCTCCCTTAATTCATGGAAAACACAGAAAGGACAAGTTCCTCTCAGGAGTGTTTGTGCCACTCAGCTGAGAGGAGTCCGTGGTTCACCTCACAGCTCGGGGACCCAGGCTGGGTGGACATTGTTTATCAGTGATGGTACAGGGATGCAGTTTGCAAGCTACCAAGTTGGACTCTTGGCTCTGGAAATTTAATGTGTGACAGCTGCGTGAAGCCGGTGGTGTCCAGCATTTTAAAAAGGTCAATTAAGAAACGGCTGATGGCGGTGCAGCTCATGACAGCCCAAGGGGGTGAGCAGGACCGAGTAAACAGAAGGGCTGAGACGTATATTACTGGAATTGAAGTGTCGAAGTGGAGCGTGGTGGGGAGGAAATCTATTATCACAAGCCATAAAGCACATCTGAGTTTTGCAGCGGAGAGCAGTACAGCTGTTTCCCTCCCCAGACAGCACAGGGAGCGGTCTGTGGACGGAGGGCTTGGCAGACAAAGGCGACACCCGCATGGCTAGATCAGCCTGCAGACAAAACTGTTACCCTCTTCACTGCCTGTTCCCTTGCACTTCCTGGAGGAGCATGAGGCAGACGCTGAGGTGAGAGTCACAGTGTGGGTCAGGTTCTAGAAATCCATATTTTAAGCATTCCCCCAAGGCTGGGCTCCACCTTCTCTTCAGGGCATGTGGGTGAGTGAGCAGACGGGAGCCTGAGTGCCACCGTGAGTAAGTGCCTTTCCCCAGACTCACGTCTGCTCCCTGGCTTCAGTGGACATCCAAAGGCAGGGAAAGTCTAGACCTTTTACATTGTGATGGATAAAAGAGGGGGTCCTTAGAGGAAGCCTATTTCAGCCTGTGACAGAACTGGCTCATGGTTGGGGGAGGCACTGCATGGAGCTCTTTTTCGGAAATCAGACAAAGGGGTCTTAAGACTGCTGGGACAGGCTTTTTTTTTTTTGCTACATCTACCTGTCAAGCTAGAAATTCAGCAGAGCAATGGGAGTGCTAATTGATATGCAAAACAGGTCCAGAGTTCCTGGAAATGTCTAATGATCCTCCAATTCATTGTGAATGCAGAATTAAGACCTGCACTAAGTGGAAGGGGAGTGAGAACACCAACCTTTTTGCTTTCCTTTCTTTTTATCTTTCCTTTTTCATATCTACTTTGGGAAGCCTCACAGGTTTTATGATTAAAAAAAGAAATAGTATAGCCATCAGTGGGGTTTGTCTTTCACACACTGGGTATTTATTATTAGAAAATAGCTTCTATCAGCTGTCAGTACCAAACAAGTTGAAAGGAGCTTGCTTCTCACCATAAACTGTTTTTCTCCTTAATGAACTTTAAATAAACAGTTCACTGTGGGGAGAGTTGTCACACCTTTTTTTTTTCTTTCTTTAAAAACTGAATAATTAAATGGATTTTAGTATAAAACATCCTTCAAATATGACTTGTCCTGCAGTTATGCTGTCCCCTTGAGTAAGGGACTTGGAAGAGATGGAAAAGACCACTCAAGCTATCAAATTACCCAGAAGACTCTACAGTAAAAACTGGGAAACAAACCAGTGAACCCAAACAAAACCCATCCAAACCAGGAAACCAGTTTTAACATTGGCTTTTCAATTTTGATTATCATCTAAGTTTAATATATATATATTTATATTTGAAATAGTAATAAAAAAGGAAGAATTGAATTGCATCCTTAGCAGGACAACCTTCCTCACATGTGAAAGAGGTGTTCAGAAAATTCCATACAGTATCTGCTAAATAAACATGTTTGGCAGCTTAGCAAATATCATATGATTGCAGCATCCATGATTTGAAGTCAAAGAGCGTTCTCTTTCTCCGGGCGGAGCCCGTTGGTCAGGGCGATGTGATTACATGGCTCTGGATGTTCTTCGACCCACGGGCTTGAGGAAGGGCTTGGGAGTGGCTCAGTGCATAGCCCCAGTGCAGAAACTTCCAAACCCCGAACAACAAATCGACCACCCAACCAAACGCACAAACATCAAACAATTGTCTCCTTTGAGTTCCTCTTGACAGAGTGGAGGCCCAGCAGGGACTGCTGGTTAGAAGGGATGTTGACAGACTTTGGAATGAGGAGAATCACCCTCTGATTGGTCCGACGCCATTCGTTGTACAATCGACAGTGGTACCTAAATGACACCTGGGGTTGGGAGAGGAAAAACAAGAGAAGGTTTCAGGTAACGGAAGCTGGTTATCAACTCAAACAACCTATGTGCCATTTAAAACAGTTCCAAACATCAGTACAGCTGGGCGAGAGCCTGGGGCAAAGCTGCTCTAGCAGGTAGATGCACTGAGTCTGAGGTTCAACCAAAGAGCATTCACGCGCTGAACACAGGGGCAGGGCTCCCCTCGTGCCTCTTCATACTGGGTCAAATCACAGTAATAGGAAATGAGGTTCCTCCTGAGCCTGGACTTATTTTCAGAGTAGTGGTTTGGACCCCAAAGGAGAAGAAAGCTGGGTGGGGGCTGTGGGCAGAGCAGGCACAGCGCCAGTCTTCACGCAGCTGTGGGACTTTTGGTCATCGAGTTTCTCTCTGTTAAATGAGAAGGATGCCAGGGCTTCACACACCCTTCTGTAGGTTGGACACTGCACAACTCAAAGGACCCCACGCACAGTATGACAAGAAGGGCGCCCTTCGTACTGTGATATGGACAACCTGCACCACTGTACTCGGCAGCCCCTGTGAGCGCTCCCCGTTGCCCCCAGCTCCATGGCTTCCAGTGGAGAAGCTTCAGCATGGGCACCAGCTCCCCCGATGGGTTCTTCCTGAGCCAGCGTCTGTGCCCACCTCAGCATGGCATCAGTGCCCTGTACACCACTGCCCTTGTTTCTCCCTCTCCCTGCACTGGAAGCATCTTGTTGAGGGCAGCGGCTTCTGTTGCCCTCATCTTCACATGCTCTGCACCTGTCACAGTGCCTGGTGCTTAGGAAGTTGCTCAGTTAAGTTCACCGAGTGAATGGATGAGTGAATAAATATCCTGTACCTTCTAACTGCAACACTGCTTTTAGACTTAGGCCTCTCTTACACAATACATGACAGCACGAGCAGCAGATGCATCATCAACTGTGACCTAACTGTGCCCGCAAAGTGCTTGCTTCTGGTGTAAATATACTCGAATGAGACGCTTGCTTGCTTCTATGGCTTGCTTTGGAGAAGACTGGGGAAAAGCGTTTATCAATTTTCCCAGGAAATTCAAAGAATCGATTCTTCTGAAGATGTATAAACTGCCTTTAAAAGTGGAAGTATAGGTTCTAGTTTGAGTATATCTAGATGTCTAGGTAAGTGCTGGGGAAGAAGGCGCCCATGACCTCAGGATGACAAATTATTCAAGGTACAGAGTGTTTAACCACCTGGGGTGGGTGAGTCATGCTGACCCTAGTACAGGGTCCCTGTTGGCCAAAGTGGACGGACCCTATGGTTTGAGCTCAGTGTTTCTGGAAGAGAGTGCAGGCTTTTGATCAGAAAGGGCCTGTCTTCATGGAAGGATCATGAAACCCAAGGCCACTCACTCAAATTTCCTAGGGTAGAAAGCAGATACCACGACAGAATGCCAGAGAGATCTCAGTATGAAAATATAAGCTCTTAAACTCACACAGATGTGCTTTTCTCGAAAAGGCTCTGAACATCCTGAGTGGATCAGAGGTTTTGGGTTTTTTTCTTTTTCTGTTTTTAAAGCTTGATTCTCTTATATCTGTTCTGTCCTGCTGCCGCCTGGTGCTACTCATGAACGTTAAGAGGCAGGCTGGAAAACGTGCTGATCAGGGCAAAGGGCAGGGAAGGGGTAGGAAACAGACAAGTACTAAAGAGAGCTGGGGCGGTACAAGAAATCTGGAATCTGAAAATATTACAGGAAAGCTGAATTTGAAATCTAGTACCTCCGTCGGGATGGTAATGAACTGCACGTGCTCAGTAAGCGCGGGCGCAGCGGTAGCTGCGTGCAGTAGGAGGCAGGCAGTGGGATACCTCGTTTGTAAAATGTGAATAATGATATCAGAGATAATGGATAAAAAGCACGCTGCACAGTGCCATTGCCACATGTTAGTGTTCTAGGCCTGTTATTTCTGGCGGGTTAAATCTGAAAAGAAGATAATTTTGCAACACTCCTTCTTAGATAGAGGAAGGTGGGGGGAAAAAGAAAAAGAGAGGTTGGGCTATTTCCTCTAAAGCCTTGCTCTCAGTGTGGCCATGAAGGATGTACCACCTGGGAGCTTGTTAGAATATCACAGTTGTGGGCTCCACCCAGACATAGGGAATCAGAGCGTGCATTTTAACAAGATCCCCAGGTGATTCGCATGTACGATGAAGCCTGAGAAGCACTGCTTCAAGGAACTGGGAGCCCTTGCCTTAGGAGGCCTCTCAGTTCCTTGGCCGGGAAGTACAAAAATAAGACCCACTTGTTCAGACAAACAAGTGAGACCTTACTACGCATTCATCTATCTTAATTGCTGTTCACCACCACGGTCTGCAGGCGAATTCAATCAATAAGAAAGCATCATGTGAAGATGACGCCGCGTCAGAGATAATGAAGGTAGGTGCAGAGCACAGGGGTCATGGGTCTGCAGTCGCCCTGGGTAGTCCTGGCTCTGGTCTCTAATAGCGCCAAGACACTCCCTCCCCTCAGTGGAACAGAAGAAGACTAAGACAGCTTTGATTTAGAGATACAAAGAGGGAAAAAAATAAACAAAGGGAAAAAGAAGCTATGGCAGTAGTAACACTGGGAGCTTCATTTGGATATTTATTAAATTTCTGAGGTTTTAAAGAAAGAGGAGGAAGAAAGAGCACAGGACCACTCTTCTAAAAACTACTCTTTATGGGATGGGTTTCTTGAAGTGTCTTCATGTTTTTCATCCAAAGGCTATTAACCTCCGGCCACGGGGAAGGTCATGTGCACGGCACACAGAGGGCTGGCATGTATTAGCATCACCTCTCCCCAAGAGGCTTCCCTGGTGACTCAGTGGTAAAGAATTAGCCTGCCAATGCAGGAGATGTGAGGATCCCCTGGAGAAGGAAATGGCAACCTGCTTCAGTATTCTTGCCCGGGAAATCCTATGGACAGAAGAGCCTGGTGGGCTACAGTCTATTAGGTCACAAAAGAGTCAGACTCGACTTAGAAACGAAACCACAATAGCTCCCCAAGGGAGGTGACTGGCTGAGGCCGCACGTTTGCTGTAAAGTCATGGCATGATTTGGGAAATCTCATTAGGAATTTTGATTCTGCCCTTTCTCTTTGGCGTTCATGGTGTGACTGAAGCATATGGATGAGGCCAGGGCTGTGGAAGTCGTCTTCCCAGAATGGGGCCTGACCTCTGATCTGTGATGGTCCTGTGCAAGACAAGAGGTCGGTGAGGGACTGAGTCAGCCACACTGGGTCTTGCCGGACACCCTCAGGGTGTGTCTGAACCCACCATGAGCCTTGCCAGGACAGCATTCTATTCAAGCTTTCCCCTCTGTAAAGACAATTTAAATGATTGACCCATGGGACTGGGAGTCAGCCAGACGGGCTGGATCATTCATTCCTTTCGTCTGGTGATTTAATCAGTTGCCACCGAGACTCAGTAGGCGGGACCCCCTGGCAGGGTGGGGCGGTGGTCACTGCTACACGGGGCTAATGCAGATCCTCTGTGGACACTTTCTGAACGCTTCACGTGGACTCAGTTCTCACCTACTTGTGCCTCTCCACGGACTTCAAATGGTTTGTGGCATGCACAGTGATGTTTTTGGGGCACCTCTTCCCTCCAGCTGTCAGGGTGGAGGTGACCGAGGTCTTGGCCTCCTGGGTGCCAGACACCTGTGTGTCAGAGCAGCAGATTCCAGAAGGCAAAACTCCCTGAGTCTGTCAAGCCTGGGCCCCGGTGGAGGCGCTGAGCTCCAAACGCACCTCCGAGCAGCGCGGGTGTGGGTCCCTCTGACAGAGCCGGCGAGGCCCTTCTCGGGAAGGTTCCTCCGGGGAGAGCCGGGCTGGGACTGACACCGTCGTTTGTTTATCTAAGACATTTACACAGCATATTCTCCTTAAGTTTGACAGCTTGTTTACAGTGGGTTTCTGCTGGAGGGCAGTTTCCAAGTGCTGTCAGCTTCTGAATTAAGGCTCTTGCCAGGCCCGCTCAGTACAGCATTTATCTGGGAAGGAGTTAGTCTAGATTCAGTAACCTGTCGCTGAGCTGTGGCCGCTGTGAGTTTTTCACACGAAAGGGGAGAAACGCCCGTATTTCCCTCCAGTTGCTCTTCGTTGTATAGAGCGGGGAGGGAGAGTGTGAGATGGGGAAGCACAGCGGCCGGGGGAAGAGAGCCCACGCCTCTGCTGAGTGCCCCGATGGATGTTCCCCAGTTATCCCACCTCATCCTCACAACAGTTGACCCAGGGGTCAGCAGTCGTTTGCTCAAGTCTGTGCATAAGGAGAGGGATGATCAGAGAGGTTAGGGACCCTGTTTGAAGTTACACAGCTATTCGGATGCTAAATCTTGGGTTAAACACAGAGCCTTTGGATTCTGAAGGCATGTGCTTTTATTTTTTTTTTACCATGCAGCACTGCCTCTTGGCAGCATTTCTAGAGTGGAATATGTCATCAGTCTCCCGAAAGAGCCACTCCACGGACCTTTCCCACCCAAACCTTCCTTTCGCCTGAGATGAGAGATGAAACAGGATAACACCCATTTTTCTCTAGGTAATCTCTTAACTTCTTTCATTCTTTTTGCCCACTCCTTCCTCTTTTTTTTTTTTTTCCCCCTTTCCTGTTAGGTAAGTGTATGCTTTACAAAGCAGATTTTCAAAAAGGCCTTAACTTAATTTGAATGTCCAGCGTTTAAGACTACATCTTCATTCAACCTTCATCTTAGGAACCTGTACAAGAAAAATGAGACTAGAAAACTTCCAAACATGGTCAAACTTACACTTAATTGTTTTCCAAAGTGCTCTCCCACATATGCTTTCACATCAATCCCCTAAGGCCAGGAGAAGCTGGTAGGATGGGTGTGACTCTCATCCCCACTTTACAGATGAGGACATTGAGGCTCAGAGAGGCGAAATGACTTTTCCAGGTGGTGCAGGACTTAGACAGTAGTGGACAGACAATATTAGTTTCTTATTTCTAATTCTCTTCCCACAACACTGTCCTTGCAGCTTCGGAGTCAGCCTGATTGCTTGATTCACAGTGAATCAAGACACAGTTTAGAAGCGTAGATGTTTAGAGGAGACAATTAAAGTTTTGACTGAGGGCTTTATTAGGCTGGGAAAATGAATGCCTCCCTTAACCAGAAGACTCCCATAAAGTTCCAAGCACCGAAATACTCGTTATGTACCCAGGCTCAAGTCATGCCCCTTTTACTGAGACTGAAACGCCTCCACTTAGCATCTGAAACTCTCACCTGAGAGGAGGCACAGAGCTGGACAAGAGGGAAGGGCAGTGAGCCGGGGGTTGTGGTCAGTGTGGTAGGGATGGCAGCTGGTGGCACAGGGCTTGGGATATAGGGTAAGGGAGCAGGTGTGAGCACCGTAAGCTTCGCATGCTGACACTGTGCTGCAGAGATGGGAATGGGACAGCCTAGACAGGAAACACATATTGAATAACAACGGAGCATGCTCAGATTAGAGATGAGCAGGCACATGCCGGGAAGCAGGGGGCCCGGTTTCTGAAAACCATCTAGAGGACTACGACATTCTTGCCTGCAGGTCTCACAGGGAAGCGTCAAGAGAGAGCAAATGCTGCCCCCTCTTTGTGGGCGCTGCCAACTGGTACCCAAGCAATCACGAGGTTAATTAAAACAATAAAAAACCAGAGAGGGTTAAAATTTTTTTCCTTCCATCCAGCAGGAACACTTATTGGGAAATGGCTTTTCTTTAGTGGTAGCTTCTCAGCTAGATGAATTAGTGGTTTTATGGGCAGCAGAATCAATGTCCCAACCCAGAATAATCAGCAGGCGAAGTGCATCTCCTCGTCCAACAAAGACTTTAGGCCTTGTCAGGACGAACGAAGAAAATAACCAGCAGGAGGATTCATGATCTGTGCAGGCAGCAACAGCAACAGTGGCCAAGCGCATCATTCATCATGTACATCATATACCACAATCCTGGCAAAAGTGAGGAGCATGAACAAGAGAAAGAAGATGCCAGGCCTGCTCACAGAGGGGTGCCTGGCTGTGAGAGGGGAGGAATGCCCAGGGTGTATGCCTTTGACTGATGAACTCTCAGAAGCTGGGGCTTTTTCTTTGCTTCATCTGCTTCCCAGCAGTGCACATACATGTACACACACACACGCACCCCGAATCACTATTGCCAGCACTTAAAGCTCTTGTGCTTCCAGGCAGGTGAGATGAGCTACAGACAAGAGGGAAAGCCATGCCAGCTGGGTGCTGCCAGCTCCCACCGGCTGCAACCCCCGGGCTCCGGGCCATACTTACTAGTGTCCAAAAGAGGTAAATAGTGAAGAGTGCAACAGTGAGTGCAATCAGTCCGACGGCTTCGAGCCGACTGCTAAAGTGCAGGTGGTCCACAGCGCCCCGCAGGCAGAGCCAGCCCGAGATGGTGGCCAGCGGGGTGATGAACAAGAAGCACACCATGTCTCCAAACAGAGTCCGCTTCTCGTGCTGGGGACCTGGGTTTCTGAGCCACTGCCAGGGGAAGGGAGACAGAGAAAAGCAGGGACAAGGTTAAACACCAGGGAGGGGTGGAGACATGCTGCTCTGAGGTTGTATCTGTCTTCAGCATCTGGAGACGGCACTTCTGACCTGTTCTGAGAGTACGTGGAAGCAGTAAGGGCTCATTCCCAGCCCTGTCCCATCAATAGTAGTGATGATGATCATAGTAATAACATCCTTGCTGTAGATGTCCTGCTGGTTTTGAAAAGAGTTCAGTGATTATTATGAATCGCAATAACCCTATGGGGAAGGCAGAGAGAATGTTATCTTTGAAAGGTAATTGAGGTGCAGGAAGCGCTGTAGTGTGCCAGAGCTTTCCTGTGTCTTGACCCTGGGAATGTGTGCAGGAAAGGGTTAACTTAGCATGCCCACGTTGCACCCACATTGCTCAAATCCTGCACATTTCCAACACCTGTTTTTTCTAAGATTGGCTCCTAAGAAAGAGCTCTGCTGCTGCTGCTGCTGCTAAGTCGCTTCAGTCGTGTCCGACTCTGTGCAACCCCATAGACGGCAGCCCACCAGGCTCCCCCGTCCCTGGGATTCTCCAGGCAAGAACACTGGAGTGGGTTGCCATTTCCTTCTCTAATGCATGAAAGTGAAAAGTGAAAGGGAAGTCGTTCAGTCGTGTCCGACTCTTCGTGACCCCATAGACCGCAGCCCACCAGGCTCCTCTGTCCATGGGATTTTCCAGGCAAGAGTACTGGAGTGGGGTGCCATCGCCTTCTCCGAAGAAAAGAGCTCTAAGTCCTTGTGATAATGTTCCTGATAAGCGTGTTTTTGTATGTCTGAGGCCTTGGGCCACATGGTGCCAGGGTAGGCAGATAGTTTATGCCAATGGTGTGATTTGTGTGGAACACCTACTTTTGCTCCAGGGGCTGGAGTCTGAGTAGCTGAGGTCTTTCATGCGGGCACTGCATATCTTATGTGACTGACCCTAATAAATGCCCTGGACACCAAGGTTCGGGTGAGCATCCATGGTTGATAATGCCTTGCACATGTTGTTATAAACTATTGCTATAAAAATTAGGGACATCTGTGTGATATTGCTGGGAAGGGACATCTGGGAGCCTGTGCCTAGTTCCTCCTGGACTTTGCCCCAGCACCTTCTGCCTCTGCTGATTTTAATTGGTATCCCTCTGTTGTCATTTATTGTAACCATGAGTATAAGCGCTTTTCTGGGTCTTGTGAGTCCTGGTCAGTCACTGAGGGTGGTCTTGGGGAAGGAGACTCACCTGTACTCCATGAACTCCATAATGCCCCTTCCCTTATTTTTCAGGAGCCTGGATCTCCTACTTAGGACTGTCTCTGACATCTTAGAGTTCCCTGGTGGCTCAGTCTGCCTACAATGTGGGAGACCCAGGTTCGATCCCTGGGTTGGGAAGATCCCCTGGAGAAGGAAATGGCAACCCGCTCCAGTACTCTTGCTTGGAAAATCCTATGGATGAAGGAGCCTGGTAGGCTACAGTCCATGGGGTCGCAAAGAGTCGGACACAACTGAGCGACTTCACTTTCTGACATCTTAATTGTGCTACCATCTTGACTGAACCAATTCCAAAAACGGTGGGGAAAACATCAGCTTCTTGAAAGACTAGAGATGAGCATTCCTGCAGGATAGGAACAAGGCTGTCCTCCCACTTGGGGAATTACTGAATGTCTGCTGAGATGTTTTCCATAATCCATCTAGGAAAAGTCATGCTTATGTATCAACGTCAGTTATCATATTGGTAACGAGGCCAGGCTGCTTTCCTTCAGATTAGCATGGAAACATGCCCAAGCAATTTCTCATCTCACTACCCCATCTAGCAATGCCAGAGGCCAAGGAGTCCAGAGAAGGAGTCAGGTGAGGTGGGAGAGACGCTGGCTGGCTGTCTTCCACCTCTTCTCAGGGGCCAGCAGCGCTGTGGGCTGCTGAGAAGTTATCCCAAGGGGCCAGCACAGTGATTCCTTCAAAACCATTGGTGGGAGGGAAGGGATCAAGACAGGGGAGACTGGAGAGAGGGAAGGCTATACTCAAGGGCAGACCCAGAAGACACGGGAGCTGCAAAGAGGGCGAGGGAACCAGGAAAGAGCTGTGTATAGGCCAGCAGAAGCCTCAAGAGTGAGCCCAAGAGGTGGAAGCTCAGAGGGACAGAAGGCAGTTTGCTGTTCAAGGAAGGAGCAGACTTTCCTTGAATGTTTGCCTGAGGCAAACAGTAAAGGGCCCCAAATGCCTGAATTACCCCTTTCCAGTGACAATCCACTTTTTAATTAATTAAACTTATTTGGCTGTGCCAGGTCTTAGTTGTGGCACATACAACCTTTGGTTGTGGCATAGGGGATCAAGTTCCCTGCCCAGGGATCAAACCCTGGCCCTTTGCATTGGGAGTGCAGAGTCTTAGGCACTGGACCACCAAGGAAGTCCCTGACATTCCACTTTAAAAACGGCTGAGATGCTGAAAGAAGTCACCTCAGTTCAAAAGTGGACCTGGATACATATTAAAACATAGATAATGGGGAGTTGGCTTGTCTGTGAATACAAACAGTGTTATAAAATTTAATACAAATACCAAAACGATCAAGTGCAAACAGTAGTAACCTCACTACGTGTTGTCATGCTACCTCAGACATCTCAGCAGCTTCAAAGAAATTCAAAGAGCTCTTAGTAATTAATGTTTTCTTATCTAAATACTGGCAATATTTCTGTGAAGTGGAGAGTAGCAACGAGATATTGTTATCCCCACTTTACAGAGCCTCAGCAAGGGAGAATGACTGCTCCGGGTGATACTGAGAAGGGATCAGGGTCTCTCTACTCTTGTTCAGATGTTCTGCCAGTGAAATATTTAAAAACCGAAGTGGCAAGGCATTCAGAAATCCAGATTCTTAAACACTAGTGCTGACCTAGCAGCAACCTGACTCCCCCAGTAGCTTAGATTTTCCCAGGAAGTAGATCTGGGAAGCTGGTTTGTTTTTCCTCTGTTTCCCCACTTGCTGGAACATAGTAGGTTCTCAATAAATTTGCGACAGGTGCACAGACAAGCTTACTTCATTGGCTAAGACCCCCCTGCACCTCCCTAGTTTCTGTTCCTTGGGAATTCTGAACATGTTTTATTAAACCTAACTTAGCACTCTGTGTAGGAGAAGGCAATGGTACCTCACTCCAGTACTCTTGCCTGGAAAATCCCATGGACAGAGGAGCCTGGTAGGCTGCAGTCCATGGGGTTGCGAAGAGTCAGACAGGACTGAGCACTTTCCCTTTCACTTTTCACTTTCATGCATTGGAGAAGGAAATGGCAACCCACTCCAGTGTTCTTGCCTGGAGAATCCCAGGGGCGGGGGAGCCTGGTGGGCTGCCGTCTATGGGTCGCAGAGTCGGACACGACTGAAGCGACTTAGCAGCAGTAGCAGCAGCAGCAGCACTTTATGTGGCCCTTGACACTGCTCACTGAAATGACTCAGGTATGCAAGGAGGTGATTATGGATCACTGCAGAACTCTGCCTGATGCACAATAAATTGCAGAGGCAAACTAGAAATTACTATTGTTTGTTCCCAGTTTCCTACTTTCTAATTGTTCTTTGACCTTCTATATTCCTAAAAAATTTCCGGGTCATTTTTTATGTCTATGACCACCAGGACCTGGATTCTATATATTATTAACACTATATATATATATATTTTTTTTGCTCACTTTACTTTTTGTGTTGTTTGGGTCATATTTAGGTATGAAGTTATTTTTTTAAAATCAACTACTTAACTGATTTTTGGCTCTGCTGGGTCTTTGCTGCTGCACTCGGGCTTTCGCTAGTTTTGGCAAGCGGGGGCTAATCTCTGGTTGTGGTGCGCAGCCTTCTCATCGTGGCGGCTTCTCTTGTTGGGGAGCGCAGGTGCTAGGCACACAGGCTTCAGGAGTTGCAGCATGTGGGCTCAGTAGTTGTGGTCCATGGGCTTAGTTGCTCCGAGGCATGTGGGATCTTCCCAAACCAGGGATTGAACCCATGACCCCTTGTTTGGCGGGCAGGTTCTTAACCACTAGACCGCCAGGGAAGCCTGGTATGAAGTTCTTCAAATAGGTACTATTATGTTAAGATCTGTGACTTCTTCAGAATCCTAAGTATAATTTATCTCTCACAAATGCAGGCCCATGAATAAGACCACTAGCAATATCTGTTGTTGAGGAAAAATTCGCCTTGTGCCATGGTAAGACCCTCTGCCAATGTGTCCAAAAAGTTGATACAGGACATTTAAACAGGGTTTGTAGCAGAGAGAATGTGATTTTGCCTCAAGTTCCAGCAATAGAGAATTGTCTAAATACAATACGGAATTTTCTTAAAACAGACTTCTATGGAGTAATCTCAAGTGATAACATATATTTTATATTTACTGACATGATAGATTGGTGAACAAGAAAAGAATCCTACTAGACAGAATTACAGTATGATCCTATATATGTAAGATATATCTACATGCACATGAACATGTATACTTACACAGATGTAGTGAATTTACATAGACAAGGACCAGAAGGATCCTAGCAAAACAGTTGCTGTTCTTTGTAGTGGAATCAGAATGGTCTTTAACTTTTTTCCTTTTTGTGTGTATATTCATGTTTTTCTAAAATGAACATGGATTACCTGTGCAGTTATGTACAAAACATCCAGAGAGAGAGAGAAAGAGGAAAGGGGGGGGTGGAGGGAGAGAGATGAAGAGAGAGGAGGAAGTCAGGCAAGGCAGGTGTTTAGAACACAGCAAACTATTGCAATAAAATAAACTATTACTGAGTCAAGGCTGGGGCAAGCCAGTGCTAGATATTTGGAGTTTTTTGTGCAATTGCTCATTGAGTCTTCACAATAACCCTGTGAGGCAGATTCCTAACATTATATCCATTTTACAGGTATAAACACTGGGGAACAGAATTTAGCAATGTACCTAATGATAGATAGCAAGGGTTGAGATTGAAACCAGCCTCACTGGTCTGATCCTTGCTTTCCATATTTATGTTTTCTTTCTGCACCAAGTGATATTTGCATGTGTGCATGGGTGAGTGTGTGTGTATATGTGTATACACCTGCACATGTACACACGAGACGTTTTGCAGATTTTCGGCTAGGTGGGATATGGTAAGTCCTGCTGTTTTCTTGGTTGGCTGGCCAGGATGTTCTCATGGTAACTTTATAAAACTTGCTTAGGCTGCTGTTCTGGTCTATGTTAATTCTTTTGCTACAACATTCTGGGTGTTTAATCTCAGCTACATTATCATGCATTTTAGCTTAATTCATAATAGGCAAAAGATTGATCTCAACTATTGTTCAATTGCATTTCTTGCTTTTTATATGTCTTCTGCCTCTCTCTTACCAGTTATAATTATTTAACATAAAGTATTATCCCTATTCTGTAGTAGCATCTTTGTGTCCCAAACATTCAGTAAAGCGCAGACAGAGGCAGAACGGCAGGTTTGTTTGTATGTCCAGTCTTCCCACTGACTTGAGGTGGCCCTTACCTTTATATCACTGGCATTTTATAGCACTTTCAGCATTCAGAGGCTGAATGAATGACAGTAACTTATGTTTACATGTTAACTCAGATCTTACAATATGTCAAGCACTATCATATCTGCTACATGTAGTAATTTATCCACTCTTCAATAACCTTTGAAAGAGGTACCATTATTAACATTAGTATTTTATATTAATAGGGAAACTGAGGCATGCAGAAGTTAAATAAGTTATAGAGGTTTGACCTTGTCTTGATCTATGTAGTCTAGCTCCAAAGATTGTGCTCCTATTGTATCTTCATTCTCAAAAAAATAAAAGGTTGGGGTGTAGGAAGGGTGGGTGGATAAAGGGGAGAGGAGAAGGAGGTCTGCACCTTATCTGGTTTTATTACTGCAAGAAGGAATATTTACTTATCATGGTTCCCCTGGTGTGCTCAGTCATGTCTGACTCTCTGTGACCTTGTGCACTGTGGCCCACCAGGCTCCTCTGTCCATGGGATTTTCTAGGCAAGAATATTGGAGTGGGTTGCCATTTCCTTCTCCATGGTTCCCCTGGAGTGAAATACCAATTAATTTATCCTGCTGCTTGTGGACAGTTTTTGTAGCTAAATAATCATCTTTTTTTTTTTGAGGGGTATCTGTACAGCTTGTGGGATCTTCATTCCCCAACCAGAGATTGCACCTGGGGCTCTTGCAGTGAAAGCTTGGAGTGAAACCACTGGACAGCCAGGGAATTCCCTAAAATATCATTTTTCAAGAGTCTTTAGTTTGACCTTAGTCCTCAGCTTGTACTTGGTGGTTAGTTGTATTTTTAAGAGCAGAGGTCAGTGATGGAGAATGCTCATTTGTATGGTCTCTTTTGCCTTGGCAGGCCCACCTACATGGCTGCCAGGGGATATGTGGGCAGCCAGGGGCACTTTCCTGGCTTTTGTTCTCTGATTCCATCAAAATCATAAAGCAGAGAGATTATATTGTTGAAAGCCCTAGCAGTGAGCTGGCTTTTTTTTTTTTTTGGTGGGGCTCTCATTCCAATCATTGGCTTGTTCCCAAATGATGAGATTAATCCACTCTTGGAAATAGGTACAAAAGTCAACCAAACAACCAACCAAATGAAACACAACAGAAACCTCCACGGTAATAAGCAGTGTAGGGCCTGAGACAGCAGAGGGAATTAACGGAAGCAGCATTCCACTGCCAGGGACACAGTGTCATTCACTGGCTGTAAATGGATATCCAAGCTGAGCCAGGCACTAGTGGTTACTTGCAAGGTGGGTTAACTGTGGGTTCAGTTCTAATTACAGTGTCAATTTGTTAAATCCCTTACTGCTGGGGAGGAGTGAGGGGGTGCAGTGCTACAGGACATTAGATTCTGCCTCCCAGACTCTGAGTTAATCGGCTTTAATCCCCAAGGTGGACAGGACATTTTGCAGGTCAGTTTGTACTGGAATCAGATTACACTCTGGTGGCTAATAGCTCCGATCAATTACAACCTTTCCCATGAATCTCCTTAATGAGAAACCATCATGAAAATGAAAGAAACTGATGGGAGGGATAATAACCTATAGAACCATAACAAATTTATAGGGTAGAAAAACAGAAAAAAGAAGGCCTGATCTCAGAATATTTACTCGCTTGGGTTTATCTGCCTGAGTGTCTCCTGTTAATCTGACACTTGGTAGAGTTATTCACCAAGTGCTTGCCTTTCTTGGAATGAGGCTTCTTCTTGAAGCCCAACACAACACAGCCTGCACTGAGCTGCCTGGCTTGTCCAGAGAGCTGCGATGGGAAAGGGGCAGTGCAAAGATCAGAAGACATGTGACAGGTCCTCGGCATGATAAAGAACTGAAGATGAAACTCGAAAACCACACACTTCAGTTAACTTGAAGCATATCAGAAAACAAAACCAAACAAACTCCCACCAGTGTTTTAAGTCCCTGAACTTTGCAGTCTGTCAGTGAATTTCCAGGACAGTTGAAGCTGCTCAGAAGGAGATTCTGACTCTGGGGAAGGTAAGGAGATGCTCACTTCAAATGTCCATCAACCCCGGCTGCAATCAATGCACCTCAAACGAAAACTTCATAGATGATGTGCTCGTGACCTTAAATGCCAGTCTCCAGCCTTGGCCTCTCTCCAAAGCTCCAGATGTGTATATCTAGCAGGCCACTCCACAGCTCCACTTACACGACTAACAGACAACTCAAGCCCCCTAGACCACTGGAGAAGTCCCCAAAGCTGAACACTTGATTTAGCATGGACGTCATCAACAAGAGTGTCCAAAATGCAGTACTTGGATGCAATCTCAAAAATGACAGAATGATCTCTGTTCGTTTCCAAGGCAAACCATTCACTATCCCAGTAATCCAAGTCTATGCCTTGATGAGTAATGCTGAAGAAGATGAAGGTGAACAGTTCTATGAAGACCTATCAGACCTTTTAGAACTAACACCCAAAAAAGATGTCCTTTTCATTACAGGGGACTGGAATGCAAAAGTAGGAAGTCAAGAAACACCTGGAGTAACAGGCAAATTTGGCCTTGGAATGCGGAATGAAGCAGGGCAAAGGCTAATAGAGTTCTGCCAAGAGAACGCACTGGTCATAGCAAACACCTTCTTCCAACAATACAAGAGAAGATTCTACACATGGACATCACCAGATGGTCAACACCGAAATCAGACTGATTATATTCTTTGCAGCCAAAGATGGAGAAGCTGTATACAGTCAGCAAAAACAAGACTGGGAGCTGACTGTGGCTCAGATCATGAACTCCTTACTGCCAAATTCAGACTTAAATTGAAGAAAGTGGGGAAAACCACTAGACCATTCAGGTATGACCTAAATCAAATCCCTTATGAGTATACTCTGGAAGTGAGAAAGAGATTTAAGGGACTAGATCTGATAGACAGAGTGCCTGATGAACTATGGATGGAGGTTCGTGACACTGTACAGGAGACAGGGAACAAGACCATCCCCAAGAAAAATAAATGTAAAAAGCAAAATGGCTGTCTGAGGAGGCTTTACAAATAGCTGTGAAAAGAAGAGAGGTGAAAGGCAAAGAAGGAAAGGAAGGATATACCCATCTGAATGCAGAGTTCCAAAGACTAGCACGGAGAGATAAGAAAGCCTTCCTCAATGATTAGTGCAAAGAAATAGAGGAAAACAACAGAATGGGAAAGACTTGAGATCTCTTCAAGAAAATTAGAGATACCAAGGGAACATTTCATGCAAAGATGGGCTCGATAAAGGACAGAAATGGTATGGACCTAACAGAAGCAGAAGATATTAAGAGGTGGCAAGCATGCACAGAACTGTATAAAAAAGATCTTCACGACCCAGATAATCATGAAGGTGTGATCACTCACACTCATCTAGAGCCAGACATCCTGGAATGTGAAGTCAGGTGGGCATTAGGAAGCATCACTACGAACAAAGCAAGTGGAGGCGATGGAATTCCAGTTGAGCTATTTCAAATCCTGAAAGATGATGCTGTGAAAGTGCTGCACTCAATATGCCAGCAAGTTTAGAAAACTCAGCAGTGGCAACAGGACTGGAAAAGGTCAGTTTTCATTCCAATCTCAAAGAAAGACAATGCCAAAGAATGTTCAAACTACTGCACAATTGCACTCATCTCACACGCTAGTAAAGTAATGCTCAAAATTCTCAAGCCAGGCTTCAGCAATACGTGAACCATGAACTTCCAGATGTTTTTAGAAAAGGCAGAGGAACCAGAGGTCAACTTGCCAACATCCTCTGGATCACTGAAAAAGCAAGAGAGTTCCAGAAAAACATCTATTTCTGCTTTATTGACTATGCCAAAGCCTTTGACTGTGTGGATCACAATAAACTAGAAAATTCTTCAGGAGATGGGAATACCAGATCACCTGACCTGCCTCTTGAGAAACCTATATGCAGGTCAGGAAGCAACAACTGTTAGAACTGGACATAGAACAGACTGGTTCCAAATAGGGAAAGGAGTACAGGAAGGCTGTATATTGTCACCCTGCCTATTTAACTTAAATGCGGAGTACATCATGAGAAACACTGGGCTGGATGAAGCATAACCTGGAATCAAGATTGCCGGGAGAAATATCAGTCACCTCAGATATGCAGATGACACCACCCTTATGGCAGAAAGTGAAGAGGAGCTAAAGAGCCTCTTGATGAAAGTGAAAGAGGAGAGTGAAAAAGTTGGCTTAAAGCTCAACATTCAGAAAACGAAGATCATGGCATCTGGTTCCGTCACTGCACGGCAAATAGATGGGGAAACAGTGGAAACAGTGTCTGACTTTATTTTTCTGGGCAAAAATTCACTGCGGATGGTGATTGTAGCCATGAAATTAAAAGACGCTTGCTTCTTGGAAGGAAAGTTATGACCAACCTAGACAGCATATTAAAAAGGAGTGACATTAGTTTTCCAACAAAGGTCCATCTAGTCAAGGCTATGGTTTTTCCAGTGGTCATGTATGGATGTGAGAGTTGGACTATAAAGAAAGCTGAGTGCTGAAGAATTGATGCTTTTGAACTGTGGTGTTGGAGAAGACTCTTGAGAGTCCCTTGGACTGCAAGGAGATCCAACCCATTCATCCTAAAGGAGATCAGCCCTGGGTGTTCATTGGAGGGACTGCTGTTGAAGGTGAAACTGCAGTACTTTGGCCACCTGATGTGGAGAGCTGACTCATCTGAAGAGACCCTGATGCTGGGAAAGATTGAGGGTGGGAGGAGAAGGGGACGACAGAGGATGATATTTGGATGGCATCACTGACCCAATGGACATGGGTTTGGGTGGACCCTGGGAGTTGGTGATGGACAGGGAGGCCTTGTGTGCTGTGGTTCGTGGGGTCGCAAAGAGTTGGACACGACTGAGCGACTGAACACCACCTTTCTTTTCTGTAAGGCTCCCTATCAGGAAATGACATGACCTACCACCCAGCTGCTTCATTAACCCTGTTTCCTTTCTGTGTCGTACCCTGCAAATCTAGTCCTTCTGTAAGCCCCGTCAGAACTCCTTCAGCACACATCTGGAGTCTCTGCTCCTCTCTCCATCTCCATTGCTGCCATCCCCAGGCCTCCATCACCTCTTACTTGGGAGGCAATTGCATTCCTGCTTCCATTCTGGTCACCTTCTCTTCCAAATCCAAGACAGGAGTCAGAATGACCTTGTAAATATATAAATCAGACCATGTTGCTCCTTTGCTTAAAATTCTCCGATGCTTAGAATAAAACTCTGCCCTTCCTCTGTGTGTCTCCTATAACCTCTCCCCCTTCATTTCCAAATTTATACATGGCTGTTCCCATAAGCGGAACAGGCTCTGCCCATATTCTTGCGCGGTTGGCTCCTTCTCATCATTTAGTTCAATAATACTCCTTGTACCTCTGAGCATTACCTGGCTATATTTTCTACAGAGTGCATGACACTATGAAATGATGCTGTTTATCTATTTATCTGATTGCTTGTTTATTTTTTTGCTGCCCACTTCAATGAGAGCTCCATGATGGTAGGACTTCATTTTTGTTCATTCTTGTATGCCTTGATCCAAGAACAGTACTGGAACATAGTAGACACTTCATGAAAATGAATGAATAAACATCTGAGATGCTAGTGGCCCTGACTAGAAATGACCCTACAGTATGTTAAACTAATTAAATCAGTCAGTGAGAAGAAACTCTGGTGGCTGGTAAACATCAAGTCCTGAAGTTCACCGCTTTTAGCCTTCTAGTTTGGAGATATAATTCCTTATAGCACTCCTTTTCAGTTGCCAAGATAATATCTACAGTGTTTTGTTGCTACAAGGTGAAAAATCCTGTAGATTCTGTTCAAGTCATCTTTTTACCCTAAGATGTAAATAATCATGGAATATCATCTATTTGTCTATAGGTCATGAAATAGCATGAGAAATCCAGTAAATTATTCAAGGTCCTTTGTACTGTTTTAGTCACAGTTACTGTCTTTTATTTTTTTTCTAGAAAAAAAGTACTTTGAAATACATGAGAAAAAGACAATACCAAGTGTCCATGTAAAAATTATACAACTTGAGTTCAACTAAAAATAGGTGCCCAGTGTCTATTATGTGCCAGGTATTTTTACTGAATTTAATGACACCAGATGGTGGTGTTATTCCTATTTAGAATTGGGTTATTAAGCCTCAGTGAGGTTAAATGACTTGTTCAAGGTTACACGGTGGAGGAGCCAGTATCTGAAATCTCCAGCCTCCTGTTCTTTCACATCTTCCCTCCAGCTTGTTTCTGTGCTACAGAAAACCTTGATCCTCATTTTTGTTTGCTCTCACAATGAGTAAGGTTGGGGAAGCAGCACTGAGCAGCAATAAATCATGGGACTGGAAGCAGGAGACAGGACCCTGCTTCCAGGTGTATCTTCTTGGTTCCCCCTTATGCTGTGTGAACTTCATTAAGTTCCATCACCTTTCTGGGGGAGTGAAAATGGGAGACTGCCTCCAAGGAGTAAGGATGGTCCAGCTTTGAGGGGATGGGGAACACCCCTCGCTAGTTGTCCTAACATCCCACTTTTGTTCAAAACATCAGGTCCAACTGTAGAGTGGCGATGTCATCTTTCAGCCCTACTCTCTTCTGAGCTCCAGGCTCGTGGATCCCACTGCGCGCTGAATCTCTCTCCGTTTGTCTAACAAACATCTCACCCTTCCCCAGGTCCACAGTGCAACACTGGACTCACCACCACCCCAACTCACCCACAAACTGACTCTAGTTCCTCTCCCAGGAGGTTCCACACCAGTCCGCGGCAACACCGACACCCACAGGCTCCTGCAGACAACCTCCACCTCATTCTCATCCTCCCTTTCTGCATTCCCCGCTCCCTCTACCCAACCCGTCAGCACATGCTGACGTTTTGGAACACATCTTAACACATTTACATCGCTCTCTCTAGGGCCACTGCTCTTTACCAAGCCACCCTCACCTTTCACTTGAACCATGTAACAGTCACTTCACTCTTCTCATCCTGTTACCCTAGAATCCAGGTTCTATATAAAAAGCAGCAAGATCACATCACTTCTCTTGCTTAAAACTCCCCAGTGGCTCCCCATTGCACTGAGTCTAATGCCTCTCTGTGGCCACCAAGCCTGTGTGTTATAGTCCCACGTGTGTACCCTGGGCTCTAAAGACCCCAAGGGGTCCAAGGATATGATTCATGGGATCTGGGAATTTACGATAGAGGGGAAAATCACATCTTTATTTTCACAGCCTCTAACTGAAGTTTAGTATCTCATTGAGTTATGCAGAAAATATTCGTGACTGTCACCTACAGAAACCACAGATATCTCACACTAAAACTGTTGCAGATATCTTGACAAATTATACTTCATAGTCATTAGATCTGCTACAAGATGTGTTAAAGCAGCTGCTGCTGCTGCTAAATCACTTCAGTCATGTCCAACACTGTGCGACCCCGTAGACGGCAGCCCACCAGGCTCCCGTCCCTGGGATTCTCCAGGCAAGAATACTGGAGTGGGTTAAAGCAGCATCTATATTTTATGTCACAGCTTTGCCTTTTAAATATTTTTATAGCCGTATTATAATGTAACTGGCTTTCTTTGCATTCCCATGTATTTTATCTTGTGTGTATTAAGTCACTTCAGTCAGGTCCGACTCTTTGCGATCCTATGGACTATAGCCCACCAGGCTCCCCTGACCAGGGCATTCTCCAGGCAAGAATACTGGCCCTCCTCCAGGGGATCGTCCAGACCCAGGGACTGAACCCACGTCTTTTAGGTTTCCTGCATTGCCAGGCAGTTTCTTTACCACTAGCGCCATTTGGGAAGGCCTGCATTTTATGTGATGAAAAACATGATTCTGAGAAGAGATCCATAGGCATGGGGATCCATGATAGAAAAGTTGAAGCACCTTGAAACCTAGCTCCTTTGACTCCACAAACAGTGCTCCTTTGCAGTGCTGGTTTGTTTTTTTTTTTTCCTGTTTCAGAAATACTCAACTGGCCTGGCTTAGCACCTTTGCAGTGGCTGCTCCTTCGGCCTGCCACTCTTCCCACATCTAGTTCCTTCTCATGGGACATCCCTCTGTTCATACATCACCTCTTCAGAAAGGCCTTCACAAACCCCCAAATTCCTTCTCCTCAGTCACCCTGTAACATAAAAGCTTGTTCCTTCCTTCATAACTTGCATCACTATCAGAACTAATCTTTTTCTTGTTTATTCCGTCATTCTTTCTAGCAGGTAAACTCTGTTAGCACAGTGTTCTGGCCTGTTCACAGTTATATCCCATTTTCTAAAATATTTGTGTTTGATCGCTTTTAGTAGAAATCAGATGAGTTTAACTGAAATATGTACACACATATACAAAATCACTCCCCATGACTCTTCTGATCAAATCCAGCTAAGTAATTTTTGTCCCAGACACATGCTTAGCAGTTGTTCTGGCCTTCACAGCTGTGAATTGGCTGAAGTATACATCATATTCAAGGACACCCTAGAGATCTGTGATGTTCCCTGGAGGACTCAGGCCAATAAACCAATTAAAGGGCTATAATGCTCCATAAAGACTATATTTATGTCTGGAACATTATAATTTGGCTTCAGCATTATTTGAACAACTGCTACACACACACCAATGATTTGAAATTTTCCAAAGATAAGATTAGCAGCATAGCAGGATTAGATGGCAAAATAATTTTGTATATTCACTTGAAATTTCAGATATAAGTAAAATGGGGAGTCATTTTTCTCTATTTTATATCACTGTGTAGAAGTGATCACAGCCAAATGCAGATTGTTTATCCAAAATACAAGAAGATACTGCAGAATTATCTGGCATATGTGGTCCATATAAAGCTAGAAACACAAGATGAGATAAACAACCAAGAAAGCAGGAAGAGCAAGAAAACAGAAATTTGCAGATGAAATTAATAAAAAGCATAGGGCCAACAATAAAAATGATTACTCTGGAAGACAGTGGTTTTATACTGTGTAATCTATTACAAATAGGACACATACAGAAGCTCCAAGTTCCTGGAGCTCTTATGGGACCCCTGGCCCTCCAGCTGGTGAAGTTGCTGGCATCTAACACCCCTTCTGCTGGCCTGAGTTTGGAGCTCAGGATTCTGGAGCTTTAAATAATTACTTCCAAGAGAAAGACAGAATCACAGAGTAAATGGTACCGTGACAGGGTACCAAGTAAGAACCCTCAGTGGAACACTGGACAAAGTATGAGAATATGATAAATAATATGTATAAGAATAATAAATACCTATTTTGAGAAGCAGGGATGTTTAAAGGAATACAGAGGGTGAAATCAAATTTACAAGCAGATTCTCAAAAATGGGACCACATTGAAAAAACTGGTAGTGAAAAACCCTCATGTATTAAGAATATGAGTATGAAAACGCTTCCAAGTAGAGTGTGGTGGAGGAATTTCAATAAAATATGATCCATGTGCAAAATAAAGGATAGAAGAGACATTCTCACCAGGACCATATATTCCCAAAGTCAGCAAGGATGGGAACACTTTGAGAAGAGGAACTCTCTGCTAGATGGACGACTGTGAGAATAGAAGTACTTTCAGATTCACAGTGCTTACAGTCCAATGTTTTGCTGCCAAAAAGTTCCCCAAATATTTCGGGCCTGTCTGATCTTGCTGACATTGGACACATCCTAGCAACCAATGGATCTGGAATCCTTCAAGGCTCCACTTGAGACAATGGCTTAGGATTACAAGTTGCAGTATTTGGCGGAAACTATTTTTGTTTGGCACTCTTGCCCTCAAATTTCAAAGGGAGCCCACCAGCCCACAATCCGGATTGTGCTACCAACACCATGCTCATGTTATCTAAGTTTTTCATGATTTGTAAGATTTCAGACATGCTCTTCCTTAGCCTCCTCACATCCAAATGAAAAAGTCTCCCTCTTTCTGTCCAGGCCACCCCAGTCACCTGTTTTTCTGGCTCCCTTGGATTCTTCAGGGGGCTTCCCAGGTGGCACAGTGGTAAAGAACCCACCTGCCGATGCAGGGGACATGTGGGAGACTTGGGTTTCATCCTTGGGTGGGGAAGATCCCCTGGAGGAGGGCATAGCAACCCACTCCAGTATTCTTGCCTAAAAAATGCCATGGACAAGAGGAACCTGGTGGGCTACAGTCCATGGGGTCGCAGAGAGTCGCACATGGCTGAACACACACACATTGGACTTTTCAGATATCCTTCATTAGGAACGGGTCCCAGAATATCAGACCACCAAGTAAAAATACACCACAGTGTTACATGAGGGGAGGGTGCCAGTTTCCTTTTTTGGCATGAGTTGTTTTGATTATGTTCAGTGTTTGCAGACCATTTTGCTACAAATCTCCCATGGCTGCCTTCAAGGAAGACATTCTTAAGGAGTAGTGGCAATGGCTGGATGTCAGGGGTCGTGACATCAGGGACTGGCGTTTACAGAAGGCCAAGCAGGAGAGCGGCTGGAAGGACACAACTGCTGTCTAGGGGAAAGCTCGACCCCAACCAAGGGACATTTCTAGCTTGAGTGACGCTGAGACACGTGTCCTTGTGGCAGAACCAAGCCAACCACGGGTG
Organism: Redunca redunca; assembly: GCA_006410935.1. NCBI lineage: Eukaryota > Metazoa > Chordata > Mammalia > Artiodactyla > Bovidae > Redunca > Redunca redunca. The sequence continues at coordinate 71,360 of SJYQ01094233.1, read as the reverse complement.
AACCCAAGTTAATAGCCAGCCCAGTGCTGTATGTGGGCAGAGCTGAATCAGCAGCTGTCCCTTTAACACTAGCAAGTGATATCCACTGTGGATATCCTTAGAATTATAATGTGGCCTCCTCACAGAAGGAATTTGCAGTGAAGCAATGAGAAGTTTCCCTTTTAAGGTGCAAGAGACACTTTTGGACAGTTTACATGTTCCCTTGCAGCCTATGTTACTCTTTGTGTAGGTCAGGGATGTTTGACCCTGGGCGCAGAACTTCAGAAAATCTGTGACCCCTTTGTGACTTTATGTGAACACTGGGTTTCTGTGCATTTCAGGGGAGAGAATTCAAGCCTTGATCCTATTTTCAAACATGACTGAGGGGAAGCAGTGCTATTCCAGAGCATTTTCCTAAACTGTCTCAAGACACTCTTTGGTCTGGTCCAGCTTTCTGAGCTTTGATAAATTTCAGAATATGGGCGGTAGGATGTTGATTCCCTTCTGAGAATCCATATGGACTATCCATATCTCCTTAGACCTGGACTCAAGACAAAAATCAACCTAGGGCACAAACTGTGATATTTAAAAAATGAATTGTGTGGTTGTAGGGCAGCAGAATCATGAAAACATCTAAATTAAAAGGCTTAAGGGTAAAAAAGACTTTTACTGGACAAAGATGGCAAAATTTCAGACAACATAAAATCAATGCATAATTATTTCTTCTCAATAAATGTGGACAGAGTTTCATCACATAAATTGTGATAGGGAAGAGGGGAGTAAACCATCCACATGTCTGTGTCACTTTCTTCCTTTCAAAAATGGAAAAGGTTGGGGACTTTTCTGGTGGTCCAGTGATTAAGAATCCACCTTCCAAAGCAGGGGATGCAGGTTTGACCCCACATGCTGTGGGTCAATTAAGCCTGCACAATGCAACAACTGAACCTGTATGCCACAATGAAGACCCAGTGCAGCCAAAAAAAAAAAAAGTTTGTATGCACAAACAGTTGAACAGGAAAGTGGTACAGGGTAGAACAGTGGCATAGGGTAAAGACTCAGTAAATGACAGCAAGTAGGAGAGGAAGCAGTATATTAAGGTGAATAGAATGTGCAGAAGGAGTAAGAAAATGATAGCAAGGAAGCTTAAGATATGTTTTCTATAAATTCTGACATTGGACCTTACAAACCTTATGCTCCATGAAGGAAGCCAGTCTCAACTGCAGGGTTCCATTTATAGGAAATGTCCAGAACAGGCAGATCGACCCACAGGGATATAAAATAGATTCTTGGTTGCCTAGGGCTCGGAGGGTGTGAAGGTAGAGGTATGAGGACTGGAGAGTTCAGGCTAAAGTGTGTGATATTTCTTTTTCAGGTGATGAAAGTGTTCTAAAGTTTCTGTGAACTACATGGTATATGAATTGTGTCTGAATAAGTGTTCTAAAAATCTGAGACTGAAAAACACCCTTGGTAAAAATATCCTGAAGTGGCCTGTAGATTTCCCTAAAGAATCCCTTCTCTTGCATGAATTCTGATTTGCAGGTATTTCTTTCCACCTTGCCACAACTTCATCTAATAGGGTTATTCTTCAGATATATGTATCTGTCAGGTACATCTTACAAACAGCTGAAAATGTGTATATATTTTGATGAACGAATGACTTCTGGGTTTCAACATTAAAGTCATAGCTTTTAAGCAGATGAGCCAGTGTTTAGAAAAATATTAGAGCCATTTTATTACTTTCATCTCTCATCCCTTTCCTCCCATCATCTACCAGCGTTAATGCAAAGAGCTAGCCTTTGGAAGTAAGCAAAGTGTTAGGAGAGGTTGCATAAATTTCTAGGATGGTGAATATTTTCTCTTCATCTCCTGATTTCTGTTTTTATTGATTCTACACAGATATAAGTCCTTAATGCCCATAAATTCTATTTTACAACTTTCCTGCAGTTCCTACCTGCCAGCAGCATTTCATATACTACATTAGCCATTTTTCCTCAGGGCCCTAAAGATTCTGAACTTCACCCGTTATGCCAACTTGCTGTCGCTAATAGCATCGCTGGAGATGAAGTGATGATAAAATAAGGACTAGAAAATATTTCACTTTCTTCTTTTAATCTGACCTCAGTCTTTACAAACAGATCTTTTACACATTTTAATAAGGGGCATACCTAAGAATTAAGCCTGTTTTTCAGTGTTCTAAACTAAAAGCTTTAAAAGCGTTTTTCTTTCTCTTTCATGTTAGACACACACAAATACAACTTTGTTCTCATATATCCGTCACAGCATAAACCTATCCCTATAGCTTTGTAATAATGGAGTGCAAAGAAACAATTTTATCCCAGGAAATCTCACAGGGTTCCTATTTCTTTATGAATGAAGGCAGGCAGCTATGAGGCACTGCACAGGAATATACGTTTAGTGAACAATGGAGGAGGAACACAAAGCCACAAGACCTGACAGGGTTTTTCTTATCTTTCCCCAAATTTGCTGCACTTGTCAAGAAATGGAAGCAAAGAACAGAGGCAATTAGATAAATAATTCAAGAGAAAGACCAGTGTTTTCCTTCATGAGTTGCAAAATCAGTTTCACCAATCTGAGTAATGTAGATGACAGTGTCTATAGAAATTCACCTCACACGTGTGTACAACCATATTATAAGCAATTAATCCTCACAACCTGCTCCTGAAAGGAGGGAAAAGGCTCTTAAACATTTTGGGTTCACCAAGCTTTCTAATAACATCTCTCCTAATAGAGACCTTGGAAGAAGTGAGTGACATTATGATTCATGGAAATGAAGACAAATGCAGAGAAAGAGTAACTAGATGAAAAGGGAGAGAGACAGGGCATATAAAGTCCCTTGGAAATGAAGAATGACTTCTCTGGCTTCTAATAGGGTGGCGTACCTCCGAGCTTTGTTTTCCAACAAGCCCAGAGTATCAGAAGCACAGAGAAGAAATGCCATTTCACTTGCCCAGCACCCAGTCTGGCACAGCTCATTGTTGTTGTGTTTTTAATACACTTCATTTTTTAGAGGTGGTTTTATATTCACAGCAAAATTGAGTGCACAGAACAGAGTCCCCATATATCCCCTGCCTCCCCTACTATCATGTCAAGAGTGCTATGTTTGTTACAATCGATGTACCTGCACTGTTACCTAAAGTTCATAGTTTCAGTTCAGTTCAGTTCAATTGCAACCCCATGAATCGCAGCACGCCAGGCCTCCCTGTCTATCACCAGCTCCCAGAGTTCACTCAGACTCATGTCCATCGAGTCAGTGATGCCATCCAGCCATCTCATCCTCTGTCGTCCCCTTCTCCTCCTGCCCCCAATCCCTCCCAGCATCAGAGTCTTTTCCAATGAGTCAACTCTTCGCCTGAGGTGGCCAAAGTACTGGAGTTTCAGCTTTAGCATCAGTCCTTCCAAAGAACAGCATGAATGTACATCACTCTTGGTGTATATTCTGTGGGTCTGGACAAATGTATAATGACACATAGCCACAATTGTGGTATGATACAGAATAGGTTCACTGCCCTAAAAATCCTCTCTGCTCTGCCTGTTTCTCTCTCCCTCCTCACTAAGAGCTCTGTATTTAATAGATGGGTCAATGTCAAGAGGCACATCAGGGCTCTAGTCATCACCTTTTTCATGCTTCCCTTTCTAAAGTACAGATTGTCTCTTAGAAACTCTGGCTGTTGGTAGAGAAGCCCTCAGTTCTCTGTGCGCTTGTGTGTTAACATGTCGGTGAGCAAGTGGAAAGACCTCTTGAGCCAGGAAGGAAGAAGCCAGACAGGTATGGTGGCAAGTGCATGGACTCTGGAGCCAGAGGAACCTGAATTCTACCTTTTCTGCTTACTTCCCTGTGGCCGAAAGTCTTTAAGATCTCTGATTAGTGACTACATCTCAGAGTCTCAGCTTCTTTATCTATAAAATGAGATAATATCTATTATAGGGATACCAGATACACTAAAATAAGATGGCTATATAAAATGTACAACATACATCTCTCTCCTTTGCCTAGGAAATGGTTAAATAATTTAAGAAGAGAAAACTCTGGGGTGTGAATATCTTAAGGATAAAAAATAGATGGATTCAAAGTGACATTAATGAATGCCACTGGATTGGAATATCATGTCAAGATCTGTGCCTATGCTAGAAAATGGAGATCTTAGCATAAATGGGCAAAGAAGGGTGTTATTCAGTGAATAAATGACCACTGGGCTCCTACTGCCTAACTGAAGAGACTTCTCCACTTGGCTCATTCGAATATAATTGTCCATTAGGCAGCATTAACCATAATCATGTACTGCTCACAATATTTCAGACCATTATGTATTTCAAAATGTGTATTCTTTCTTTGGAGTTAAAAGTGTCAGGTGTTGACACTTAAAACTGAAAAGGCAAGAGGAGGGCAGGCAGATGCCCTCAGTGTGGAGTTTTATGCATATCTGATAACTCTGTGTCTGAAATTTGCACCGGGGCTCATGCAATTCATGACTCCCTTCAGGTCAGCCTGGTGCCTTCACCTGCACAGGGCCACTCCTGTGGGCTAATTGTGCCTTGTTATTTCAGCAGGACTCAGGGGAGAGATGATTACTTGGTGTAGTTACGCAGTGAGATTTCACTGCTTCTTGATCACACTCGCCTTCACAAAGCTCTCTGCCCAGCTGGGGACACTTTCTTCTCCACCACCCCCCAACCCCCCAAACTCCCATATAATGGCCTCCAACTGTCTGCCTTTCAAAAAAGTGGACCCTTTGGTGGCCAGCACTGCTCTATATTTGTTCTTACATTTGGAGGGAGCTCAAAGGGGCTGGCATTTTTCAGGATTATCTGTATTCTGTTTACTTGTTCTTGGCCCAGATGTGCTTCAGGGAAACTTGGCTCAGTCTTCTCCTGTTTTTGATATTACCTGAGGATGAGTTAGTGACAAGTGTGTTAGTTGCTTGGTTGTGTCTGACACTTTGTGACCCGTGTAGCCCACCAGTCTCCTCTGTCCATGGAATTTCCCAGGCAAGAATACTGCAGTGGATTGCCATGCCCTCCTCCAGGAGATCTTTCTGACCCAGGGATCAAATCTGGGTCTCTCACATTGCAGGCAGATTCTTTACCATTTAAGCCATCAAAGAAGCCTGAGTTGGTGACGACTACAGACATTTTCTCCCTCCCCGCTCAGGAGGCTGTTCTTTAAAAGATGTGTCGCTAGCAAAATGATGACATTCGTTAGTTCTAGGTGGTGGATACATACTTGTTTATATATTGTTTTTTGCCCTCCTCTCTATGCGTTATAACACAGAATAATCAAAATCAAAAAGTCATGTGAAACAATTCCTAGTGTTTTGCATCTTTGTGCCCCTATTCCAGGGACCCTCAGATGGGGAGAGGTCGAAGGCAGTTACTAGGATGGAGAAAGGTCCTCTTTTTAAATTTATATTTAAAAAATTTAATTGATTTGTTTTTGGCTGCACTGGATCTTTGCTGCTTTGCACAGGCTTTCTCTCGTTGTGGTGAGCAGGGGCTACTTTTCGTTGCACTGCTCGGGCTTCTTATTGTGGGGGCTTCTCTTGTGAAGCATGGGCTCTAGGGTGCCTGGGCCTCAGCAGCTGCAGCACGTGGGCTCAGGGGTTGCACTTTGCTGGCTCAATAGTAGTGGCACACGGGCTTAATTGTTCTGAGGCATGTGGGATCTTCCCAGGTCAGGGACCGAACCTGTGTCTCCTGCATTGGCAGGTGGATTCTTATTCACTGAGCCACCATGGAAGTCTGAGAAAGGTCCTTTCGAAAGCATGATTTCTAATTTGTATTTCAGCCCAAGTCACTGCAAGTAACAATACAAGTTAAAATGCTAGAATCGGTCCTATAATTCCTTTTATGCAGGGAACAGGATTTCCCCTCCAAATTAGTCCTTTCCCAGCAGTGGATGGGCTGAACACCCAGGCACCAGGCAGTTAGCTCCCTTCCATCTGGCATGGCCATGTGAACACTTCAGTTGGCTTGCCTTTTTAAATGAAGTGATTTCTAATGAAGCAAGCTGTGAATTTAATAGATACCTTAAAACAGCTTCTTTGTAACTAAGCTTTAAGTAACGACGCAACTGCCAAATTAGCCACCAGAATCTAGAGAGAAATCCAAATCCGAACAACTGGATTAAGCGTCTCTAGACTTCAGTCATCAGGCAGGTCATCTCAACTACTGGACAAAGGATGGGGAGGCTGGTGACAGGGCAGGCAAGGAAGTGCTTGGCCAACACTAAGGCAGCTACAGCGCACGGTACTTCTCACCACTGTCTGTGCCAGTACTATGTCTCTTACCGGCACATTAACTGTGTGATTTCTGAACCAGCCATTTCAGCTCACTCATAATGTGGGGACAATAGGAGGAGATCATTAAGTTCAGTCTGTACTACCTTGGGAGAAAGATGTTGGTAGAAAGAAATCACATACCATTAGCAAATTCTTTTAAAGGTGGGGTTGTTGTTCAGTTGCTAACTCATGTCTGACTCTGCAATTCAATGGATGCAGCAGGCCATGGCTCCCTGTCCCTGACCATCTCCCGGAGTATCCCCAAGTTCATGGCCACTGAATTGGTGATGCTATCCAACCGTCTCATTCTCATCCTCTGCCACTCTCTTCTTTTGCTCTCAGTCTTTCCCAGCATCAGGATCTCTTCCTGTGAGTCGGCTCTTCATATCGGGTGGCCAGAGTATTGGAGCTTCAGCTTCAGCATCAGTCCTTCCAATGAGCACTCAGGGTTGATCTCCTTTAGGATTGACTGGTTTGATCTCCTTTCAGTCCAAGGGACTCTCAGGAGTTTTCTCCAGCACTACAGTTTGAAAGCATCATTCTTTGGTGTTCAGCCTTCTTTCTGGTCCAACTCTCACATCCATACATGACTACTGGAAAGACCATAGCTTTGACTGTATGGACCTTTGTCAGCAAAGTGATGTCTCTGTTTTTTAATACACTGTCTAGTGTTAGGTTTTAAAGGTAGGGGATGCCACGCAATTTTGGAATCTCAAATGTAAAAAGCAGGCACATGCTACAGAGGGTGAAGAGGACTGGGTGGGTGTAAGCAGAAGGCAGGACCCTCGGGACTAGACAGTGGATGCATGTCCAACCTGAAGGCATTCAATTTTTAAAAAGAGCGTTAATTCAATAAAGCACACCTGTGTGCAAGAATGAGGTCACCCGTTGGCTAGTTGTGCTCTGTTTTACTGGTGAGAAGACTGATGCATTCAGAGGAGGAATGATTTGTTCAGGTTCTCACTGAGGTAGTGGGCGGCCAGCTGGTTCTATAACAGCAGCCACCGCCAGGGTGTTAAGCCCTGCTAGGAAAAGTCACCAGCACAGATGTCACTCAGTGCGAGGGGCTTTTGTTGTGTTCTCTGAAAAACAGACACAAAAGTCCCTCACCACACCCCCTTTCTGTTATGTAATCTTTCATTTGCTCTTGGCTTTGGGAGCCTCAACCTGGCCTGGAGCAGATGGAAGAGCTGCCTCCAGGAGACGGGGCTGCAGAGGAAGGGCCTGATCAGCCCTGGGGAAGCTGAGGCCCCATGCCTGGTGGACAGGAGGGAGGGAAGTGGGAGCTCCAGGTGGATTCAGGTAAATCCATTCCCCATCCCACTGCTCAGACACTGTGTGTGGCTTTCCCTTGTCCCTCCAGAACACAGGAGGAGAGCAAGGCCTGAGAGCGGCACCTGAGACCTTCCTTGCTGCTTGCTGGGATTTTGACCTCACGTGAGTGAGTGAGTGTTAGTCACTCTGTGTCCGACTCTTTGTGAGGCCATGGACTGTAGCCTGCCAGGCTCCTCTGTCCATGGAGTTCTCCAGGCAAGAATACTGGACTGGACTTCCACGGCCTTCTCCAAGGGATCAAACCTGGGTCTCCTGCATTGCAGGCAGATTCTTTACCATCTGAGCCACCAGGGAGGCCCATGGCAAACCTGTGCCTTCATCTACCATGTGGGCAAGACCATCTTTTCCCCCGTAGACCATGCTGAAGACTTTGCTTGCCCAGAGCTTGCATTCCAAAAAGCTTGACAAAGGCCAGCTGGGCCTGGATCTTCTCAGTCGGCCTGACCCTCCTGACTCCCAGTCTCCCTCCTCTAACTCTGGTCAGCGTCTCCTGGCCAAACTCTGAAGCGCACGTTTTCTCCTCACTGGTTGCCAGTGGAACAGGGCTCTTGCCACCTGACTGAGGACTAGAAGGCAGGCAGAATTTGTCAGAATCATCACATTTGTTGTGTGGCTCAAAGCAGTGGTGCTGGTTTTATATTATACAAACCCTTGTCCAACTGTGTCTGTCTTGAACTGAAGGGCAAAGGGTCATTCTCTTTGATGTACAACCACAGGCTCCAAATATGATATATGGTTTGCAGTTGGGAGGAAGATTCTCTGTTTATCCGTCTGTTTAATGAACAGAGGCTTGTGATGGCCTATCACGTGCTGTGATTACGGTCCAGCCACCTTATTCTTGGGCTGTGCTTCGCTCACCAGCTGGAAAGAAGAGGGGAGGTTGCCCACCTTCCTTTGAGGAAGTAGGGGGGTTCTCATGCCTGGGAAGCTTCCTCCATCAGTTTCTATCCTCTCTGGTGTCATTCTTTAATTATCCCAAGGCCACAGGGGTTTGCTGATGAAAACGAACACTCTGAAACCAAAAGTTCACATTTTAACCTTGTTGCTGTTCAGTTGCTCGGTCATGTCTGACCCTGCGACCCCATGGACTGCAGCATGCCAGCACGCTTTAACCTAGAAGAATATATATTTACACACTGCTATATTTTAAAACAGATAACCAATGAGGACCTACTATATAGCGCAGAGAACTCTACTCAATACTCTGTAATAACCTACATGGGAAAAGAACTTGAAAAAGAATGGGTACATGTATGTGTATAATTGAATCACTGTGCTGTGCCCCTGAAACTGACACATTGTTAATCAACTATCAGTCAGTTCAGTTCAGTTCAGTCACTCAGTTGTGTCCAACTCTTTGCGACCCCATGAATCGCAGCACGCCAGGCCTCCTTGTCCATCACCAACTCCCGGCGTTCACTCAGATTCGCGTCCATCAAGTCAGTGATGCCATCCAGCCATCTCATCCTCGGTTGTCCCCTTCTCCTCCTGCCCCCAATCCCTCCCAGCATCAGAGTCTTTTCCAATGAGTCAACTCTTTGCCTGAGGTGGCCAAAGTAATGGAGTTTCAGCTTTAGCATCATTCCTTCCAAAGAAATCCCAGGGTTGGTCTCCTTCAGAATGGACTGGTTGGATCTCCTTGCAGTCCAAGGGACTCTCAAGAGTCTTCTCCAACACCACAGTTTGAAAGCGTCAATTCTTCGGCACTCTCCAATATAAAATAAAGTAAAAAAAAAAAAAGGAAACCAAACCCACTACGATGAAGTGAGCACCATCCTTTCCTAAGCCTGACAGAGACATAGCAGGAGGACTTCAGTGAAGTCTGAAATCTATTAAATAGCCAAGCACCAAGGTACAAAGTCATTTCTTCACAGCAGTTCAACTCTGCTCCCTTATGTATAGCTGAAGATGACACTGAATCCTCGGCACACTTAACCATTTTCCTCCAGTGACTTAAAAAATTATAAATGAAAAGTTTGAAAAAAAAGTCTTTAATCCTCATCTCCCAAGCTTTATATTCCATTATTCTGAGTAACTGATATGTGTGAAAACACTCTCAGTTTCAATTTAGCTCAACCTCAGACTCACCGGGAACAGCTTTTAAATTGTTCATACAATTCCTATCAATCAGCTGGGGCTGTGTAAAGGGAAATAGGAATACGGAAACCTAATCACTTCTTCTGTGAAAAATCACCATGTTTTCCTGTTTGGAGACAGATCAGATCCTAGGAAGCCTTTCCTGCAGATTTCCACCATTTCCTGGCTGTTTCATTTTAATCTTGACATTGTTGAGCTGATCTATTACTTCATGAGTTTCCCGGGCAAGGGCAGGTGTTACTGATATATGTCTTAGGAAAGCCCATTGGCAGATATTCCCATCCTAGAAGCTGATGTGGCAAGCACGCTATCTGCACATAGAAAGCCGGATTTCCTTGGCAAACTGCTCAATCAGATATACAATCACGGCAAAAGGCGGAAGTCAAGGCACACATTTTTGGGAACAAATTGTGCTATTTTTATTGGTTTGCTGTATTTCACCCTTATAAAAGAATGGTATTAGAGTTCATCTTACAGACAGAAATGAGGAAAACTGAAAATGAGTAGAGAGGAGACCATAAAACCACCCAGGCCAGTCATTCCGTGAATCCTTTTATGGTTAGTGGGTGTCTATTTACTGCACTCTACCAGGTCAATATTCTTGGGGCTAATTCACCTGACAGATTGCCACTGGACACATTTTCCATCATCAACAAAAATATGTAGCCTTCCTGAGAGAAGTGCTGGCTGGGTAGGTATGAAATGTATATGGGTTATATCTGTTTTCCTTTTTGCTATGGACAGTTCGAATGCTTTCCTTTCAAACTTTGCCCAAGTAGACACAGATCTTTTAGGAGATTTACACTAGCTGGACCGTAGAGGAAATCCACCCATAACTGAATAAACCCAACCAACTCTCTTGGGTTGAAACTACCTCGTTATACTAGCTTACTTAGCACCAAGAAAATATTTAGGGTATAAAACTGAAAATGAATTAAAAAGACTAAAAGAATTAGTCTCGCCATGTAGGTAGGTAGGTAAGTTAGATACACACAGCAATTTACCGAAGCACTGGGTTGGCCAAAATGTTTATTTGGGTTTTCCTGTGACACCATATAGAAAAATCGGAATGGACTTTTTGGCCAACACAGTATAATTTACTCACCTTACAATGGGCTCATTTTAAGTGTAGAATGTGTTTTTTTTTTTTTTTTTCACAAGAATTTGAGCCTTTTAGAGACCAAAGAGATCACGGAGAATCTGCAGTTCACCTTCCACAATGCAGCTCAGAGAAACAGGTATGTCACCCAGATGGTCAGTGGAAAATGGAGAAGTGATGCCCAGTTTGGAGATGCTATTAATAATCAGTCTACTGACTTGGCCATTTTGAGTAGAAACTCATTCTTTGCAAGGAGAGGGAAGAAAGACTTTATGTAGCAGCCTGTGTAGAAGATAGCTTTGGGTTCCTGATCTGTTAAAAATGAACAGCCAGTTGCTGGCTGCAGAGAGTGTAAGAAACAATAGGAGAGGAAGTATCTTTAGAATGGGATTGAGGAAGATGAAGGCTTACGGTGGATGAAGGACTGAGAGTTTACTAAAGAATGGGAGTCTGTGGAGTTAAGCAATTCCAACTGATGTAATGTCTGGATGCTGACAAAATTTATAAATGGCATTTTAAACCGCTTCCTCTAGCAATGGGAGTTGTTACTATCACATTGATTTTGAAATGAAATGTTATGGAATTTTCTTGCTTTAATGAGAAGGCAGAACCAACTGGTAAATAAAGTAATGATTAAAGCAATTAAAGAGAGAAAATGATAAATAAAGTAACAATACTCCTAATGCTTAAACCCAAATAGGCAGGTTTTGCTGATTTGCTGAAAAGATTCATTTTCATCTTGAAGTAAACATATTGAGAAGCAATGCTCACCGTGAATAAACCTGCCCTTTGGTGAGAGGAGAAAAGTCGATTAGTAATGTCATTTGTTTAAAAATCCGCCTGCACCTGGTTCTCATTTGTCCTCCAGCTGAGAAACCAAAGACAACTTCTTTTTATTGCTTGTGGTCAAACAGCAAGTTCATCTCGCCATCGGATGATCAAACGGCCAGCCTCCCCCAGCTTGAGAAGGCCTGCCTTTCACTTTCAACTTGTTCAATCATCATTAACTCTGAAAAATGTCACATTCCATTTGTGCAATGAAAATGTCACCACCAGTGACCGTTTGGGTGAAGTTTTTGTAGGCGAGGCCCTAAATCTTGCAGAGCACCTCCCACATTCTCAAGGTCTTTTGCCTTGTTTCCTTGTTTAATGACAGTGGTCTGAGATCCTGGAGTCCATCTACAGCCTGACACCCGTGGCTCTGAAGAAACCTCTGTGTGGGGGTACATGTGCCTCTCTGAGACTGCAAGGGTTCACTGCATGACCTGACATATGTGTGTTATCTGACATGCATGCACCCCCCAAGCCCAGCCTTTGTTAGCTATTATGCATACACATACTGGGGTTTTTGCCAAGTAAAAAGTCTTCTCTACTGGGGAGAGACCACTTTAAAAAAAAGACCACTGGATACAGCCCATTTCAAAGCAAGGTTTTCTTTCTTTGGGAAGCCAGCTGCCCTGGAAAGAGCTGCAATATCAAGCTGGGGAGGTTCCACAAAGTCTCTGGAAAGGAGAAATAGGCTTCTTTTTAACTTTTGCCATTGGGCTTGAAAATCTTTGCCTCCTTTGTTTATTATTTAATTATATTTCCTCCTCTGCAGAGAAGTTCTGAAATGAAAATCTCAAGGAATGTGGTAGTGAGCTAAATCCTCATGACACTCTACAGAAATGAATTTCTGGAAGTAGATGTCAAGCAGCAAGACACCTAAATTAAGAGGTAACATGATCTAGAATCTTAAAAAGGAGTATTGAGTTTATTGGGGCAAGTCAAATAAATTTTGTACCATTTGGCAAGGAGGTCACAGCTAAAATAGCCCCCAGTTATAGGTCCTGATTAGATTTTCAAGGTCAGAACCAAGAGAGTGTATAAGCAGAGCTCTCTAGAACCTTAGTGCCAACACGCTAACATGCTGTTTTAAATAGCCTCCAAGAAGGGCTTCTTGATTTCTAGGTTTAGTTTAGTGTCAAAGTTCCACTGAGTCAGCTGAAATGAGGTTATCAGCCCAACTGGATTATAGGCACAATGTCTTGGCCTCTTCCAGCTAGCTCTGGTTCAAGTGTATTAGAATATTTATTGTTGCCAATATGCAATTTTTGATTGGCTGGCATCTTGGGAGTAGGAGAGAAGGCAAAAATAACTTAATAACTTTTTCCAGTTTCTCCAGTTAATACAAAGACACTTGCTCCTTGGAAGGGAAACTGTGACGAACCCAGACAGCATATTAAAAAGCAGAGATACCACTTTGCTGACAAAGGTCTGTATAATCAAAGCTATAGTTGTCCAGTAGTCATGTATGGATGTGAGAGTTGGACCACAAAGAAGGCTGAACACCAAAGAATTGATGATTTTGAATTGTGCTGAAGAAGACTCTTGAGAGTCCCTTAGACTACAAGATCAAACCAGTCCATCCTAAAAGAAATCAACCCTGAATAATCACTGGAAGGACTGATGCTGATACTGAAGCTCCAGTACCTTGGCCACCTGATGCGAAGAGGTAACTCAGTGGAAAAGACACTGATGTGGAGAAAGACTGAAGGTAAAAGAAGGAGGCAGCAGAGGATGAGATAGGTACCATCACTGACTCAACAGACATGCATTTGAGCAAACTCTGGGACAGAGGGGAGGACAGGGAAGCCTGGGATGCTGCAGTCCATGGGGTGGGGAAGAACTGGACACAGTTTAGCAACTGAACAACAATACAAGACCGGACCCGGGGTCTAAAGAAGAATCACGTGGCTCCTAAAATAGGAAAGATAATGTCCTGCCATTTTAATGGCTGGGTTGACAGCGTTACTTTTAAGAAAAGAGATATCAATACTAGGTTATTAGCTGAAAAAAGCTTGTGTGTAATTTCCTAGGAGAGATTTTTTAAAATTCAAACTCTTGCATATATACCTAATATTATAAATGTTTTATAGATATTAATTCATTTACCCTTCATAGTAACTCCAAGAGGTGAAGTCACTTACCTAAGGTGTAGAACTAGTCAAACCCAAAAATGTAGGTCTTTGTGCGTTATACTACACCCCACTCCAGTGTTCTTGCCTGGAGAATCCTATGTACAAGGAGCCTGGCGGGTTTCAGTCCATAGGGTCACAAAGAGTTGGATACGACTGAAGCGGCTGAACACACATGCAGTTATACTTTTCTACAAAGATTTCTCCCAAATGCCCATTTATCTGTTGCTTCAAGGTGAGCAATGGTGTGCAAAGAGAACAGTGTTTGATCTGTTTGCTCCATGTCACAGGCATGGAAAAATGGAGATCAAGTCTCTAAAACGTCCCCTATCTCCTCACACTGATTTCTTCTACTCTCTCATCTCCACTTCATAGAGGTCACCTTTCTGCCATTGGCTCCTGAGTGCTGGCTCTACGTCTCATGTCACACACACGCGCGCATGCGCACACACACATACACACACAGCTATTACTGTGCTTCAGTGAAGCGGCACAGGGTCTGTGAGCTGGGCATGAAAGCAGACATCATTTGCTCATTAGAGCTAAGTTTTCAAGACGTGCCCCAATTACTGACCTCCACTAACGGCCTGGGTTTGCGCTCGACTGCAAACCTGAAGTGGCAGAGTTCACAGTAGCTGGTGTTTGAGGACGACAGCCAGTGTTCCAGGCAGCTCCGATGAATTGTCCCCAGGGTCCCTGTACATTCACATGGAGAGAGCAAGTCCTCTTGACTGCTGCCCTCGTGGCAGATCCTGCACATCGGCCGGTCATTGAAGGGACTGCAAGAGAAGGAGGGGCACCTGCTGGTCACGGGCTGGTAACCTCCGCCGTACGTGGTCCTCCGGCTCTGGGCCCTTCGGACCCTCCCCCGTGGCAGCTGCTCAGAACATACATCTGCTTTAAAACCCGATATCGACACTGGCCCCCCCCATGGGGGCCGGGGTCCTTGGGCATCTACTTTTGTCAAAACAATGAATTAGGGGCTGGCTAATACCAGAGTAGGCGGACCCAGGGACATAGTGAGGGAAAAGGAGCACTGTGTTAATTTTGCCTTGGATGTTGATGTAGTTCAGGCAAACTATCAATTGAAAAATAGAAATCATCCTTTGCTAGTAGGAAATTGTTTGCAAACAGCACCGATTATAGTTTCTAGACAAACTGGGTCTTTTGAACCAGGCCAGGACACTTTTGAATACCCAGAGGTTCTTTACCTTTCTCTTTTTAGTGGGATGGGAGAGTGAGAGGAGGAAAACAGATGGGCAGCCGACCCTGAAGCCGCCACGCAGAACTGCAGCCTGAGCGGGAGCACAGAGTTGGAGCTTTCCTATGTTGTGCTCTGGGCTGCTGAGGACACTCAGCTGAAAGCCGGTAAAGGTATGTCCTACCAAGGTGGCCTCAGCCCAGGGCTTGGCCTTTAGCTGGGAAACATCACCCCTGTGAGGACTCACGGTGTTGTGGCTAGTGAGGCAGGCTCTGGAGTCATGCCACTTGGGCTCAAACCCCAGCTCTGCTGCAGTGAGCTGGCTCACTTTGGGCAAGTAATATCATCTCTCTGGACTTTAGCTTCCTCATCTCTAAAATGGGCACAAAGCAGGATACCTTCCTCATATGATGACTGTGAGGATGAGAAAGTGTAATCCAGGCTACAAGCTTAGATGAGGGACCAGCAGGTAGTAAGTGCCTACTTA
Organism: Redunca redunca; assembly: GCA_006410935.1. NCBI lineage: Eukaryota > Metazoa > Chordata > Mammalia > Artiodactyla > Bovidae > Redunca > Redunca redunca. The sequence goes on along the minus strand of SJYQ01094233.1, from coordinate 55,909 downwards.
ATGCCCACTATTTTCACTTGTAGAAAAACTCAGGTCAGGGAAAATCAAATGACATGGCCCTCATCACATATGTCAAAGGCCAAGGGAAAGCTCCAATAAGACGGCCTCAGTTCTCAATGGATACTGGAGGGCTATTTGCCTCTGATCAGTGTCTTTTTATATTGTTAGAGGTCCTTACAGAGTATTAGATTTTTAAATGTCATCACTGTTTGTGCAAACCCAAGGACCAGACTCTTTACCCACCTTTCCCCACTACTTCCTGTCCCCCAAAGCAGTCAGTGACCCAGGCTTATGCTAACCCCCCTCTCTCTGGCTCCATCTTTGTTAAAACAGTCACGAAAACACTGCTCTTTCCCAAAGGCTTTTCTGGGGATGATCCCGGGACTGAGTGAAGGCTAAAAGGGAGTAAAAGAGGAAAGGAGACTCCTTCCCACTTGCCAAAAGGAGCCCCACATGCTCCGGGGTGGGAAAAGAAAGTTTAAAGAGTTGACTTTTTTCTCTCATTGGTCCTGGCCTCCATCATTCACACTGAACCGAAATGCTTATAAAATTGTAAAAGTTCTGGTTTACACTACTACATGGTAGGGGAACATGTAAGAATGCCTGATGCACACACACACGCACACACACACACACACTGGCTCCCAGGGCTCAGTCGTTTCAGCTCTGCAGCCCGTGCTTCCTGATCAGATGGGGTGTTTGATGGCTCAAGGGTGACAGGAACACATGCGGACAGATAACTGTCTGTCCCAGCTCACGGCCGAGCACTCACACTCACTGCCTCCTTGTATTCTGAGTCCTAACCAATTGTTACAAGTTTTCCCAGAGGTAGAAAAATATATATTGACCTTTTTTTTAAAAAAATTTCTTCCCTTTGTGAAAGCCACACAGACTGACAGTAGAAGGCACATGGATAATGTTTATAACATGTGTGGGCGGGGGACTCCATGTCTGGCGGCCAGCACATGTGGGGCCAGGGGGTTCGGGGTGGTACAGAGAGTGCTGTGGTATCACCAGGGGTCCTGTTGCACGTAGGGGTTGATGAGCCTTTATCTGCACTGGAGGAGTTGGCCGAACTGCTCAGACCAAGGTAAGCAGTTGAGGTCTGAGTGACTGACCCGAAGTTTCAGGGTCAGACGTGTCGGCAGTGAAATCATAGGGCACGTCTACTATTGAAATACATTTTACATTCATAATCAGGCCCCACTTACTCATTCTGAAATAAATGGAGAAGCCGAGGAGCATTAGTGGCCGGCAGCCTGTGGCTCCCCACCCGCCCCCTCTGGCAAGAGCACCAGAGTAGACCTCCAAGGACAAAGGGCTGGCCTGGATAAACCATGTCTGGGCTGCTCAAAGCCTTCAGTCTGGCTCAGTTCATCACTCAGGGGAGACGAGCTGCGGGATGTTAATGATAGTATTTCACAGGGCAGAGTGTGTAATGAAGGATCGTGGAGGGGGCATGTGGAGGGCAAAGGAGGAGGCAGCAGAAGAGGGCCCCAAATGGGGCTGTGCCCAAGGAGACCCCCAGGAAGCTGCGCTGAATAGGCCCCCATTATGGGGTGCTGACTAGCCTGCACACCAGAACGTCTCCTCAAAAGTTTTGCCCATGTATCAAATCACTTTGGCTCAGGCACCTGAAACCAGAGGCCTCCTTGGTTCTGTCCTAACAAAGGGGGCTACCTTTGTTAGTACCTGAAGTCGACAAGAAAGTAATTACCATTGCAAGGTCAAAATGACAAATGTTAAGCAAGTGACCCTGCGCCTTGTGGGATCCTTCTCTGCCTGGCTCTCTGCGAGTGTGACTTTAAGCAGAAAACTCCACAGTGTGAGTTTTAGCTTTTTACCCTATTGCTATAGAAACGGCAATAACGGAACTTGTGTAGTTTTTTTTTTCTTTCTCCCCAGTACCTCCTCTCACCTGACACAAAGACCTGAGCACTAATTACATTCCCTTCAGCATTTCACATCTGACAGAAAGCGCTCGGGATCAATTACAGATTCATTGATTTTAATGGTGGCACTACCTCTGGGTGGCAAGGGTCCGCACTACTGTTGACAGCAGCTGCCCGTCCTTAGCGGAAACTTGCATGACATACTGCGGCTGCCCATTCGCCAGGCTGCCACAGTCCTCCACGGTCTTCACCACGGGCACAGCAGAGCCGGTGCAGTCTGGCAGCACTTCGGGCAGGTGACTGCAGCGGCTGGTTGTCATGGTAACAGACAGCAATTACTCTGCTAATGGCTTCCACATTCATACAGGGTTTCCATCTAAGAGAGATCAGAAAACAGTTTACTTGGGCAGGGTACTTAATAGAAAATGGGAGAATTATGGCCACCATCATCATGTCATGATTTAATAGAAATAACAGGTGGTACTTTATCTTGCAACCATTTACAAAGCACACGCACACACTTCGGCCTACGAGAAACAGTAGATATGGTTATGAACAGGACAGTGAGCGTGTCAGTGTATGTAAACACCGAGGATCGGAGAGGGGAGGGCATGGTGGGCCCTGCAGCCAGATCTGAAGAGAAGAGAAGCAGTTCTCCCGCTCTGGGCCAGAGAAGCAATAAGTCTTTGTTGACACACTCTCAGAGTTACTAGAACCATTATTAAAACCGTTTGCAACTATTTTTTTCTTGGAAGCAATTTATCCTCTATGCAGCTTCATTCTGAGATGCTAAGATTAAAAAGAGAGAGAGTGAAAAAAGGCAAAAAGAAAGGAGGAAAAACAAAAACACAAAACCATGTGAATTTGGCCAAGTAGCACCTTCCTGGGCAATATTTGCCAAACATGAATCACTCAATTAATGAACCACCTTTCTGACTTTCCCCATATCTGTGTTCCATAACAAAATTATCTGCTTAATGTGTCTTGAAAATTAGCTTGCTTTAAAAAGTTAACCTATTTTAGCCTTGTCTTAAAGTTATTCATGAAATGATGAGTTTGATGAGCTTGTTATACCAATTTTCTTTTAAAGATGTTTATTTTTTTGGATGTGGGCCATTTTTAAAGTCTTGTTGAATTTGCTGCAATATTGCTACAATGTTTTAGGATTTTGGTGGTGAGACATGTGGGATCATAGCTCCCGGACCAGGGACTGAACCTGTACCCCCTGCATTGGAAGGCAAAGTCTTAATCACTAGACCTCCAGGCAAGTCCCTATATATTTTTTTAATGGACATTACAATAAATCCATTAGTACTAAGCTTTTGGTTCTTTTTGTGTACAATTGAAAATCTAGGGACACTGCCTTCTCAGAGGTGAACACATAGGTGAATGAGGTCTCTACCACCTGTTAAGAATAATCCATTCTTAATAAGGACCTTACCTCACTGACACATAGCTTGTCACATAGACTGCAAGAAATTCTGTTTCCAATTTGTGCGGTGTAGGCTTGAACTTGACCTCAAGTTCAAAGTATTCAGACCCAGTGGAGTATGGAATGCTACTGCATCCAATAATAGATTTGCATGTGATGTGTAAGAAATAGAGGCCTTAAGAGAAACTCGTAGGAGGCAGTTTTTTATGTCTAAAGTTGAGAGGACACAGTTTCACAGTCCATACACACTGTCTCCACCCAGCCTGCTCACCTCGAGCTTCTGAGCCCGGCACAGCCTGGACTCAGTGGACAGTGGCAGGGCTGGTGGACAGACTAAGTTCCTGTCAATTAGTAGTCTGGGTGGTCAAGGCCCCAAGTGTAAATAAATCTGCCTCCCAACCCTAAAAGGATTTTTGGAATTCCTCAAAGGGTTATTTTCTACTAGATATTTGTCTCTATTTACTACATTTTACTTGACTCCTACAGGTCTGGAAAATAGAGTCTGCCCAACTTCCAGAGCAATGTTCATCCACTGGACATTCTCAGGAGGAGAACGCCGGGTTTTCAGATGAACTTGAGCTGCTGCGGTCACTGCTGACAAGCACATATCCGCAGCCCTGACCAGTGGATGGGAATGGAATCCCCTCCTTCCTGCCGAGGAGTCTGGCTGGCCTCCCTTTCCTGTCCTCCTTGGCTGCCTCTAGTCCTCTCGGGGTCTGCGGTCTGGCCTCTCCCAGGAGCCCTTTGAAAACTGGCAATGGGGCCGGGGCTGTGGACACCAGCCATGGTCTGAGGCCTGATGTGACTCAGTGGCAGGGCTCCTGCTATCAGGACCCCCCGGCCTTCTCAACCCCCAGGTACCGAGCAGTCAAAAAACCCGGTGAGCTGATTAGCTAGTATAGTGTTGCTTGTTAAAAAGGATTTGTCTCTCTTATTTTTTCTCACATTACAAAATCAAGAAATATATGTTAAAGAAAGTACAGAAAAGCACAAAGAAAATAAAACTCACTCAAAATGCCACCACTTGAATAACCACAGTAAACGTAAACTTTTTGGGTGGATAGCTTTTTAAGTTTTGGCAGGAATGGCAGGGTGGAGCTGATTTGTAACTGGGGTCAGATAGCTTTATCTTTTTTTTTTTTTCCCAAAGTTTTCAGACCACAGAACAAAAAGGATGTTCAAAGGTCAGCTTCGAAAACTATGTCTAACCCCTGTTCCCTTGGCCTGCTCTGATAAAACCCCATTGACATGATTTTAAATTCTCACAGTGCCTGACAATCACAAAGTGTAACTTCCTGGCACAGCTCTCTTGCTTCACAAGGCAGCCATAGATTAAGAGCCAGGGGTGTGTTGGCAGGAAAAGCAGACACGGTGACCTTTTTGCCGCACGAAATCATTATGTCTGGGTGCGCTCTGAGAGTCTATTTTCGGGTTTTGCCTAACTCCAACTCAGAGGCCCAAGCACTCCCTCCCTCCATTCCATGGAGCTGCAAGGAGGAGGAGAAGGGGTGCAGAGTGAGGAAAGGAGGCCCAGCCAGCCAGCGCTGAGGCTGCCCCTAAAGAGGGGACTGCCTCTTAGACACGAGGTCCCCAGGTTCATCCACTTATAAACTTAAGACTAAGCCATCACTGAGTGCTTCCCAGCCTGCCAAGGCAGGAGATGCAAGAGACGCACTTTGATCCCTCTGGTCTCAAAGATCCCCCGGAGGAGGAAATGGCTACCCACTCCAGTATTCTTGTCTGGAGAATCCTGTGGACAGAGGAGCCTGGTGGGCTACCATCCATGGTGTCACAAAGAGTCAGACACAACTGAGCGACTGAACACACACACACACACACACACACACACACACACAGGTAGTAGTTCTAAATGTATGACCTAAATCTGCAATAAAATTGCCCTTAAAACAGTTCTGGAAGTAGAGTTTCCTTAGAAGTATAATTTTATTTTTAGATGGTATTCTTCATTTCACTTGCCTTCTCAAAGGCAACAGAGCTATTACCCACCAGCTGATCAGTTTATTCCATTCACAGAGAGCACCAGGCACTGAACTGGGCATAAAGGAAAAAGATTCCTCCTCTACTTTGCCTTCTCCTGCAAGCAAGCCCTGGCTCTTCCTCTCATGCTCTGCACCCAACTTAGCACCTGATTGAAATGATACTCGCGTCCAACACTCACTGAAGAACACACCGGCACATCTGCTGACTACCACACACCAGGATAATCCCGACGTACTAAGTCCGGTGTGCCAGAGGTGAGTCCCCACGCTCCTGAAAGACTGTGTCTTGAATTGAAAATGTGGCGGGAGGGATTACATGGAGGATGGGCATCTTGACCTTGGTGGGAAGGGCTGAGTGGGCGCCAGCCCCAGAAGAAGGAGTCTAATCAGGTGGAAGAAGGGAGAGGGGAGCATGTCTCCCCAACCTCAGTAAAAAAGAAGCCCTGAGGCTGAGATCAAGGCATGGGGCAGGAGTGGTTCTCGCAGGCTGCGGGCATCGATTGGCATGCACGTGTTTGCACCTGGGGCAGTGACAAATGGCCCACTGGTTTGCCCTGTCTCTTCCAGAGCCACTTAGGAGAACAGCAGGCTCTTGCTGAGGATGCTAAAAATAGTCAAGCTGTAGCCTAGTCAGGGTCTGTAGCCTAGCACTGGTCTTCCACTGATTTTCCTGAAAAATTTCAAGTGCCATTTGATGGCCTTTTTTTTTTGTTTGTTGAAATCAATACTGCTCCTAGGAAATTCCCCCAAGAATTCTTCTCTCTGGATTTCTCAGGACAGAAACACTAATGCTGGGAGGGAGCAGTGTCTGTATAAACGCTAAACCTCAAATTACACAGATGGGAGTTCTTTGTTGGTTAGGTTTGACACCTTATATAATTCCTCAGGCTGAGAATAAAACATGATCTGGCATTGGCCAAATTCTGCTGCACTCAGTGGGTGGACTGGGAATAGGTGTGTGAGAGGGAGACAAATAAAAAAGGAAGGAGTGGCTACAGAAATGAAAGCCTGATTAGACAATTGTGAAGATAAAAAGGACTGTCTGTGAAACTGTGACCCCTTTAAAGGCTAGAGTACAGTTTCATAAAAGCATGGACCCAACCAGGCTGCAGCTAATCATGGCTGAACAGGCTGCTGAAGGTGAATGATTTCCATGGGAACACGGCTGGCATCACGAGGATGCATTCAGAGGATGTGGGGGAAGGGCAGGGAAGCGAGCCGTGCTCACCTCTGCAGCCTTTGTGCCCCCACAGCCCCTGAACCTCCACAAAGATTGTGGAGTTACAGGAAAGGCTCTGTGCTTAGAAGCAGGACATCCAAGCCTGCGCCCTGGCTCATCACTCACCGGAGTAAACCGCACAGTCTCTCAGACTTTGCTGAGATTTTTTGCCTTTGAAATCAGAGTATTGATACTTCCTGAGCCACCTCTTCTGGTTATTTGTGAGGTCTAAAATAAGATGAGATATATGAACGTGCTCTGCAAGTTGGATGAGCCGTGCACAGGGAGCTATGCATATGCACATGTTATTACTGCATTAACCTTCTTTCTTGTTCTCTGTCTGGCCTGAGCTGCCTCTTGTTTCTATTTACTAGAACTGTCTTCCTCCATTGCTGGTCAGTTTGTACCCACTGCACCCTTTAGAACACACTTGAGCCCTGACCTTGTACCACTCCATCTTCTCCCAGTGGGGAGTACAAAGGGAATCTTCCTTGCACCCAGCTTCTCATTCTCCCGAGACCTGTCACCTCCATAGCCCCCTACACAGGTTGCACTTTTCCATGAAAATGTTTAGTAAAGATCCATGATGAAAAATTGCTATTATGTTTGGTATTCATATCTATTTGTTACCGTAGCTACCCTTATCTTGGGCTTCCCAGGTGGCGCTGGTGGTAAAGAACCTGTCTGTCAATGAAGGAGACTTAAGAGATGCGGGTTCTATCACTGGGTTAGGAAGATCCCCTGGAGGAGGGCGTGGGAACCTACCCCAGTATTCTTGCCTGGAGAATCTCATGGATAGAGGAGCCTGGTGGGCTATGCTCTATAGAGCCACAAAGAGCTGGACATTACTGAAGCAACTTAGAATGCATGTATACCTTTATCTTAGCTAATCTATTGCATGATAAATACACTGAAAAATAAAACAGAAGCCACTCCCAGATACTTTTTCAAGCCTGCTTCTATCAGAGCTGTGTTTTCAGTGCCAAGTCAACTTTAATTTCTCAGATGTAAGATGAGAAAGTTATTTAGGGGAGGTACCTGGTACGTTGGCAACTCTATTTGGGTATAAAAATTATCCACAGGATTTAAAGGTGTAAATGGGCATAATACTGTGTGTATGCTGGCACTAACCTGGTCATGTGGGCTGCCTGGTCAGTGGGCTGAACAGGCCTAAGCTCAGAGGGGCATTCCAGAGCTAGCCTGGACCTCTAAATTCAACCCTAATGATAATTCCAGAGATTTTAAAAAATAGGCTCCTCAGGTCACAATACACCTGGAAGGGTCCTGTGTATCATCTCCGCAATCAGAGTTTTCAACAGAAGGATTCACTTATTCTTTCATCCACTCAAACAAGCATTTTTTGAGTTTACTATGTATTCCTATGAAGTTTCTGGTGGTACAGAGTCTAACCATTTCAAGCCCTGCTTTTCATTTCCCAAAGAAAAGCACAGGTCACCAAATAATCTAGAGTGTTCCCCCAGACTCTCTCCAAGGCTGCAGAGCCATGAGGCTCTGTACAACAGAGTGGGCTTTGTACACGAGTCCACTGTATGACAAGGCTATATATTGTCACCCTGCTTATTTAACTTATATGCAGAGTACATCATGCAAAATGCTAGGCTGGATGAATCACAAGCTGGAATCAAGATTGCTGAGAGAAATATCGACAAATTCAGATATGCAGATGATACCACTCTAATGGCAAAAAGTGAAGAGGACCTGAAGAGTCTCTTAATGAGGGTGAAAGAGGGAGTGAAAAAGCTGGCTTAAAACTCAACATTCAAAAAACTAAGATCATGGCATCTGGTCTCATCACTTCATGGCAAATAGAAGGGGCAAAAGTGGAAGTAGTGACAGATTTTATTTTCTTAGGCTCTAAAACCACTGCAGACAGTGACTGCAGCCATGAAATTAAAAGACTGTTGCTCCTTGGAAGGAAAGCTATGACAAACATAGACAGCATATTAAAAAGCAGAGACATCACTTTGCCGACAAAGGTCTGTATAGTTAAAGCCATGGCTTTTCCAATAGTCACGTATGGATGTGACAGTTGGACCATAAAGAAGGCTGAGCATCAAAGAATTGATGATTTCAAATTGTGGTGCTAGAGAAGACTTTTGAGAGTCCCTTGGACTGCAAGGAGATCAAACCAGTCAATCCTAATGGGAATCAATCCTGAATATTCATTGGAAGGTCTGATGCTGAGCTGAAGCTCCAATACTTTGGTCACCTAATGTGAAAAGCTGACTGACTTTTCGATTGGAAAAGCCCTTGATGCTGGGAAAGATTGAAGACAAAAGGAGAAGGGGGCAGCAGAGGACGAGATGGTTGGATGGCATCACTGACTCAACGGACATAAATTTGAGCAAACTCCGGGAGATAATGAAGGACGAGGAAGCCTGGTGTGCTGCAGTCCATGGAGTTGCAAAGAGTCGGACACGACTCAGTGACAATAACAACACTAGCAATCGTGTACTTGCTAATTCAGAGGACACCACTCCATGCCCTAAATTTGAGGGAATGAAAGTGCAGAACTATGGCACGGCTAGATGGCTTTCTGCTCCCACAGAGCTGTGCATCGTTAACGCTGATCCAGGACTCAGAAACCCGACTTTAGTTTTACATGAGCAAATCTGCTTCAAAAAGGGTCTCTAAAGTGTCCCTTAGCCTTCTTCGAGGAGCTGCATACTCATGGAGCAAGTCCTCCTCTAATGAGACCAAGGAATGGATGATACAAGTCAGTTGGTAATTGAAAGGGGGAAAAATAGCAATAATGACCTGTCCAGGAACTTTCCCCTCTGAGTTGAATTCTAAGAACAGTCTCTGAGAATAGGAACACTCTTTGATAGAATATTTTCCTGGGTTTTCAGGCATGTTATAACCAAACAGTGCACTGCATGGCTGATGAACTGACTTAGAATTCTGTATGTTCAGAGAAAATGAAGGCAGGCAGGAAATCACACACTGACCTTCCTTTCCAATGAAAATGGAGCAAATGACTAATTTCAAAACCATTAACATGTAAAAGCAGCATATTTCTTCTGAGAACAGGGCACAAAGGCTCTCCAAGGAGATGGCTGGGACATGATTACCAGCAACATTTAAGTTTTCAAAAACATGCCAAGGAGGCTATTCACTAAGAGCGTCTTAGCGGCAAAGTAGCTGCTTCATTAAACTTAAATAGCCACAGCAGGGCTGTGCTTACAGACCCAAGCTACCGAATTATACATTTCTTTTCTGGATGCTTCACTGACCTCATTATATAGAGCGGAGAGTTTGTCATTCCAAATAAAGTGACCATCCAAGTCTTTATAAACATGCCCATCAGGTGCTTGGTAAGTCTGCAGAGTGAAACACTAGGGGCCCAGTGAATTAAAAAAAGAAAAGAAAAAAAAAACCTTCTCTTTCTGTCGTTTCATTTTTCTCTGCTGCGTGCTCAGTGTCACCCTTACAGAGCAGAGTAAGCAGGTGAAATGCCTGTTTCCAAGCACGAAGGAATGTTTGATTTGGGGGTTATGCCATTTTATTGAGAAATGTGTAAATACCAGTGATGAACCCTGGGGAGAAAAAAGCCCAGACCAGTATAAGGCAAGCTGGCTCCAGAGAGAGTTACAGCTTGTTCCCTGTGTTCTATCTGAAACTTATATCCAGAGTTATTTATCATTTCCCATCCATGTTATTAATTCTGATTCCCAGCCACAAAAAGTATCAGACTAATTTTTCTTCCATTTAAAATGACTATATTTTATTTTCAGCCAGGTAAAATTCTCTAGTTCTGCTAAAGGCAAGTAACAATTATCATATTTATACATATTTTTCCCTTCAAGAAGTACTCATGAAATTAATTCAGATTTTGGAGACTATCCCATTTTTTCATTTTGTTATAATTATACAGAGGAAAATGGCAATTAAAATCCCACAGCAACAACCCTGTGTGTTCAAAGACACAGTGACAGCTGAATCCCCCTTGTAAATAACAACTGGTCCTGTCTGGGACACCCTGCTGAGTTAGGGGAACTGAGGGGAAACAGAGCTGCCCGGTTGAGTTCTGGGGGCTGGTGAACCATCAGGGCACATCAGAAAAGTTTAAATGTCAAGTTTGAAAAACAGATGGGAGCAGGCAAAGTAGAATGAGATGTTCATGTGACGTTACTCAGAGATGAGCAATAAAAGTGTATGGTTCAGATGACATGCAGGGTGCCCTGTGCCAAATGGCTACCTGTCTAGCATAACGAAGGTATGAAGGGGACGGCACACTGACCAGGATGTCTAAGAATACAGGAGGAAGCTATTTCAGCTACAAGTGAGGGGTGAAGACGCTGTGAGGACTGCAAGTTCCGGATTTGTGATTAGGTTCATACACATCTTCCACCAGCATCCGGTGAATGCCCATCATTAAAGGAAGTTGATTTGGGGCTCATTCCAAGTTGTGTCTCGCTCTCCTCTGCACAAACAACTCCCTACTAGCTACACAGATGTGCTCCGTCTTGACCCCAGCCTCCTGCAGCCTGGAATCAAGCCAGCTATGGCTTATTTTAAACCCCAGCATTCCCCAGGGCGTTCCTGGGCTGCATTTCACCAAGGCCATGGGGAGGTTGCCACCTTGCCCTCTCAGGAGGCAGGGGCCAAGTTCTGCTTTCTGCCAGGCTTGGGGGCCCAGGCCTCTCTGCAGTGTTTGTTGGAGCCCCAGGAGACATATGGCTGGCTGACCTCCATTTACACACAAGGATATCCCAACTTACTCAGCTAGCCGAGGAATAGCAAGGCAAGGGCAAAGACCAACACTCTTCAGCTTTTGCTTTTTAGCTGTGTCTCTGGCATTATGGGTAGGCTCCCCATCATATGCTTCATTTTGCTGAAGGTCCCCAACCCCACTGGTTCTTTCTCCCATGGTCAGAATCTCTAGGTATTTCGTGTTACCTTTGTACATCCTTGGCTTTGGATTCAGAGGAAGCTCTGGGGGACGTTGCAGGGGAGGGGACAGAGCCTTGGCTTTGGATCAAGGAGTCTAGGGTTTGAACTGCCAGCCAGCACCCACTTGGCACTGAGCCTCGGCTTCCTTCCTGACACTGTGGCCCTGGGATAGATATGTGCCTGGCCTGTGGTGGTCACTTGGTAACAGGCAGTGCTTAAGACTGCAATACCCAGACCCAGAGATTATCATACAGAGGGAAGTAAGTCAGAGAGAGAAGAATACTGTATATTAATGCATATATGTGGAAGCTGAAAACATTGTTATAGATGATCTTATTTACAAAGCAGAAACAGAGACACAGATGTAGATAACAAAGGCATGGATATCAAGGAGGGAAAGGGAGGGACAGGATGAACTGGGAGGTTGGACTTGACCTCAGTATATACATGACTGACACTATTTCTAAAATAGATAACCAATGGGGACCTATTGAATCGCACAGGGAATTCTACTCAGTGCTCTGTGATAACTTAAATGGAAAGATAATCCAAAAAAGAGGGGATATATGTACGCTTATAGCTGGTTCACTTTGCTGTACAGTGGAAACTAACACAGCACTGTAAAGCAGCCATTCCAAAAAAAAGAGACTGCAGGGCTGCAGAGTCATCTCACAACAGCCGAGGACCAGGGTGAGGAAGAGAGGTCCCTTCCAGACCCCACCTCTAGTCCCCTTGCCTAGCCCACCTCTCTGCAGTCCTCCTCACTTCCCTCCCATTTTCCCAAGTGAATGTCTTGTAGGGGCTGAAATGCTTTGACAGTCTTGTATGAACAGAGGTGAAAAAAAAAAACACAGCAATGCCCCCTGGAATTACTCTGCTCTTGGACACCACTACCCTTTCACTACACGCACTCACATATACACACAAAAACCTCAGTTTCTTTTCAGTGGTTCCCTAAAAGTGTCTAGTCTTTTAAACCATCAAGATATAAACAAGCACGAGAAAAAACTAACAGCCCAGGACCAAGTTATCTGAGCTGTCTTTATCACTTAATTTCTTCACAGTTGTATATCCTAAATTCTTGTGGACCATGAAATTGGTGGTGAATGGGGCCTCATTTGTGCTTGCTTCCTACTTACCTCAATGCAAAGCACTTCTGAACCTCTTCAAAGGGACCTCCGAGGCCTTATATTTTCTAAGGGGAACACGTGCCCCCTCCTGCACTTGCTTCTCTGGCTGGCTGCCCCATCTTGCCATGCATCTTCACTTTGGTGGATGACTGGTCCCTGCATCTTACACAGCCCCCACCTGTTGGAGCACCAGCTTCACCTGGACTTGTTCAGTGCGAGAACCAGCCCACTCTCTCCCTAAGCCTCCAGGGGAGCCGAGCCTTCACAGTCAGCGAGAAACGCCCCCGAGCATCAGCTTACACAGAGGGATGTCTTCCCTTAGGCCTCTCAACCACTCAGAGGGAAGGACCTAAATCAAGTATCTGATCAGTTCATTTCTTTGTATATTCGTCCCTGCAAAAATAATGGGTGAGGTTCCTTAACCTCACCCCACCTGTTTGACAGAAACAAAAGCAACTTTTACATGGACATTGAATTATTACACAAGGTCAAACAACCAAATATACAGAGGTTAACCTTAATGTTAAAATTTACATCTGATGGTAGTTTTCCTTCAGAACAGACAAAAAAATTACACTGTATATGGCAAGAGTGTATTTTTCTGTTTTCATAGCACTATTCACTTTCCATTCTCTAAGTACTTAATAAATACAGTGGGTCTTTACTGCCTTCCAGGGTGAAAATAACAGTCATACCCCCACGGAGCTCATTCATTTGCTTTATGGGCTAAAAAATCTCTAGTGTGTCACAAATTAACACAATGTTCCCGAGGACTGTGTCTTACTCTTGAATCTCCAATTTCACTAATAAATGTGAAAAACACATGTAGCCAGATAGGTCCTTAGAGACCAGGCACTGCAGATGCTGAAGAAAGCAAGTTATTCCAGTCAAGATCAGCATTCACTTTCACACAGGGGACTATCTGTCTCCCAAATTCTCCTCCAATTGCTTGACATAAAGCGATGGAACTGGTTTTTAGTACCTACCTCCAAAATCTAACAAAACTTTTTTTTTTAAATAAAGGATATTAAAAAATTTTTTTTATCATTAGAGAATGATCTTTCTCTAATCACATCTCCAATGGATCCCCACCACCTTCTGAGAGAGCTGTTACTCTTTTTAAAATATTTTATCATGAAAAATTTCAAACAAATAGAATTCAGGAACCCACATATTTTCCATCATCTCAGTCTAACAGTTAATCAAGATTCTGCCACGCTCATTTCGCCCTTACCTCCTTCATTCTATCCTATTAAAATTTTTAAGCAAATCTCAGAAATTGTCATTGTACCTCTACATACTTCAATATGAATTTCTAAAAACATGGATATATCTTACAGGACTGCAAAGCCATGATCATACCTAGCAAACTTAATAATTTCTTTGTATCATCTGTCATCCAAACTGTACTCAAATTTCTCCAATTATCTTGAAAAATATTTTTTTCCAACTTTAAACTTTTTGTTTTGTATTAGGGTATAGCTGGGGCTTCCCTGGTAGCTCAGCTGCTAAAGAATCTGCCTGCGATGCAGGAAACCCCAGTTTGATTCCTGGGTTAGGGAGAAGGGATAGGCTACCCACTCCAGTATTCGTGGGCTTCCCTGTTGCCTCAGATGGTAAAGAATCCACCTGCAATGAGGGAGACCTGGGTTTGATGCCTGGGTTGGGAAGATTCCCCTGGAGGAGGGTATGGCAACCCACTCCAGTATTCTTGCCTGGAGAATCCCCATAGACAGACGAGCCTGGCGGGCTACAGTGCATGGAGTCTCAAAGAGTTGGACACAACTGAGTGACTAAGCACAGGACAGGGTACAGCCGATTAACAATGTTGTGGTAGTTTCAAGGAACTCAGCCATACACATACACATATTCTCCCCTAAACCCCTGTCCCATAGGCTGGCACATAACACTGAGCAGAGTTCCATGTGCTATACAGTAGGTTATGGTTGCTTTGTTTACATGATCCAGACAAGTATAACATCTGGATACATCTAAGTCCCTCTCACTTGCACACAGTCACCTCTCCTTTTTTATCCATGCTAAAGAAACTCATACAGGGCTCCACATGAGCCCATCTCAATAGCCACATTCTTCTTTTTTTAATTGGAGGCTAATTACTTTACAATATCGTAGAGGTTTTTGCTATACACTGACATGAGTTAGCCATGGGTGTACATGTGTTCCCCATCCTGAACCCCCTCCCACCTCCCTCCCCATCCCATCCCTCAGGGTCATCCCAGTGCACCAGCCCTGAGCACCCTGTCTCATGACTGAATCTGGACTGGCGATCTGTTTCACATATGATAATAAACATGTTTCAATGCTATTCTCTTAAATCATCCCACCCTCTCCCTCTCCCACAGAGTCCAAAAGACTCGTCTATACATCTGTGTCTCTTTTGCTGTCTCGCACACAGGGTTATCGTTATCATCTTTCTAAATTCCATATATATGTGTTAGTATACTGTATTGGTGTTTTGCTTTCTGGCTTACTTCACTCTGTATAATAGGCTCCAGTTTTCATCCACCTCATTAGAACTGATTCAAATGTATTCTTTTTAATGGCTGAGTAATACTCCATTGTGTATATGTACCACAGCTTTCTTATCCATTTGTCTGCTGATGGAACTCTAGGTTGCTTCCATGTCCTGGCTATCATAAACAGTGCTGTGATGAACACTGGGGTACACATGTCTCTTTCAATTCTGTTTTCCTGGGTGTGTATGCCCAGCAGTGGGATTGCTTGGTCATATGGCAGTTCTATTTCCAGTTTTTTAAGGAATCTCCACACCGTTCACCATAGTGAATAGCCACATTCTTAATTTTTCTTGTAGTATCATTTAACTTGTTCTTCTATCCCCTATATTTTCTAGAAACTTCCTGTCAACTCTTCTGCAGCAATAACTCATTGGTGGCACTGTGTACTTATGTACTGCATCATTGCAGAAGGCTCCTAATATAATAATGATCCATTTTTAGTGGCTTCAGGTAATGGCAGGCTGATCCCATCACTGTGGAGTTCTTCATGATGGTTCTAATGGTCTAATGACTGCACCCATTGATGACAGGTGCTTGAATCAATGATTTCATTTGGGGTCTACAAAATTATGCTTTTTCAATTATAACTTCCCTCCCACATTTAGTGGCTAGAATTCTCATGTGGAGAAGAACTTCCCTTCATCAACCCTTTCAATCTGGTTATTCTGAAAAACAATTTGCACAGAAAAGGCATAATCACGTCTTCATTCCTTCCTTTGACTGCCAATTTGCAGAGTAAGGGACTGGTGCTTTATGTATATCCTATTACTAAGTTGTTTTTGTTGTTGTCTGCTGCTGCTGCTGCTGCTGCTGCTGCTGCTAAGTCGCTTCAGTCGTGTCCGATTCTCTGTGTGACCCCATAGACGGCAGCCCACCAGGCTCCCCCGTCCCTGGGATTCTCCAGGCAAGAACACTGGAGTGGGTTGCTATTTCCTTCTCCAATGCATGAAAGTGAAAAGTGGAAGTGAAGTTGCTCAGTCAAGTCTGACTCTCAGCGACCCCATGGACTGCAGGCTACCAGGCTCTTCTGTCCATGGGATTTTCCAGGCAAGAGGACTCGAGTAGGGTGCCATCACCTGCTCCATGCTGTTGTCTATAAGTTGGTAAAGAATCCACCTGCAATGCGGGAGACCTGGGTTTGATCCCTAGGTTGGGAAGATCCCCTGGAGAAGGGAAAGGCTACCCACTCCAGTATTCTGGCCTAGAGAATTCCATAGACTGTGTAGTCCATGGGGTCACAAAGAGTCGGACAAGACTGAGCAACTTTCAGTTTTCACTTTCATATTATTTTTACAGGTCCATCTGTCTTTACTGAAGTTTTTTTTTTTTTTTAAAAAAGCACCACCACCCTATAACTAGCCCTTCTGCTTGAGTACAGAGATCTGGATTTGTAATTTACAAGGAAACAAATTAAGTCTGAGCACAAATCCCTGTCATCTTGTAGCTGTCTTCTGACGGGAAGGCCAGGCACTGTTTCCCTCATCTGCTTTGGTATATGACTCTCCTCTTTAGGTCTGATAAAGTCTTCCCCCAGGCCGGCCAAACACTCCCTGCAGACAGTGATTGTCTGCATTTACTGATCCCTTGGGAAAATGAGAACAATCATTAAAATCTCCCCTCTTCTGCTAATTGTGGCACAGATGTGAAGTGAAGTCGCTCAGTCGTGTCCAACTCTTTTCGACCCCATGGACAACAGGCTCCTCCGTCCATAGGATTTTCTAGGCATGACTTAGTGTCAAATTGCCCCTGTGGATTTCCACCACTGTAATATTTACTAAACACATCGGAAGGTGCCTCTAGTCTGGAAGCCATCAGCAGAACTACACCACTTCAGACTGAATAGCTGAGGCTATCAAGTCAAAATCACATTATTGGGCCTTGTCTATGATCCGTCAGGAAGCCATTCCTGTCCCATAAAGCCTTCAGGTGCCATCTGGCATGGCCACACCCAGGCTGCAAAGGTGGTGCTTTAACATGCTGGGCAAGCTTCCACTGGGGAACAAACCGCATGTGGGTGAACTCTGCACATGTATTAGAAACAGCTCCTTCTCGTTTTCTCACTAATAAGGGCGAAAACACTTAGGCCCTTCATAGGTCTTCCTTAATGACGGCTGACAAGTCTCTGAGACTGACAGGAATCCAGGAACTTTCTTTTTTTGCTCTCTAGGAGCAGAGATATTTTCTGCCCATTATCGCCTTGTTTGACTGACAGGCATCTGTCAGTTAGACATTAAAACAGAGTAATAACGGGAAGATGATGGCTTTGTCCACACACTTCGAGAAGGAAGCACTCATGAAAAATGTGTATTTTGGGAAACCTAGAAACTCATGTGCCCATCTGCATTTCTATTAAGTTGGAAATTGAGTGGAGGATAACAAAGCAGTGAGAAGAGGAATAACAGAGAAAAGGGATCAGAAGAAATTCTTAAATGGCCCTGCAGACACCAGCAGGGACCGCTGCTCTGCCCAGGAGAGGGACTGGTCAGGAAGTGCATCCCAAGGAGGATGAACAGGATGAAAGCAGATTTTTGGTTTCTTTCTGGCCTCACTGGAACTCTCTGAGAGCTGCTGAACCAGGGGACGGGCAGTAGACATCTTCCACGGCTCTGTAAGTGGAGGATGTTCACACATTCTGAAATAGCATAAATACTGCCTTTTGAAACGGAGGTGAAAAGGGAACTGCACACTTTAAATAAACTAATAAAAGCAATTCAATTCCTACTGAGAATCTTTCCAGTACATAGTTCTCTGTCAGAAACTAATACCATTACTCAGTTATTTGAATCTCCAACCATATGTTCAGGTCCTGATTTCTTGGCTAATGCAAATAAAAGCATATCCTACACACACGCCCTGTGTAATACCATCTTTTTTTCAATCCACTCTTAACTGATTCAATTAATGATTGTAATAGAATGCCATGTTCACGCTAACAGTTCGCTGTAAAAATCCTACCATCCTGGATTGAGCCACGGACCTAGAGCCTGCTGCTGCTAAGTCACTTTAGTTGTGTCCGACTCTGTGCGACCCCATAGACAGCAGCCCACCAGGCTCCCCCGTCCCTGGGACCCTCCAGGCAAGAACACGAGTGGGTTGCCATTGCCTTCTCCAATGCACTATAGTGAAAAGTCAAAGTGAAGTCACTCAGTCGTGTCCAACTCTTCGAGACCCCACGGACTGCAGCCTACCAGGCTTCTCCATCCATGGGATTTTCCAGGCAAGAGTACTGGAGTGGGGTGCCATTGCCTTCTCTGGGACCTAGAGCTTACGCAAGTATAATTCCTACCGTAAAGTTCTAAGATGGGCACGGGGAGGAGGAAAACAGGTGCCATTGTGTCCAGTGGCAGCAGTCAACTTGACTAGGAGAGAAGCCAGAAATTACTAGCCTCACCAGGGAAGTAGTGTTACAATTTTCTTTTTTAAAAGCAAAGTCAGGGAAGGTTATTTTCTGCAATGATTCAACATGTGAGCCACAGAACTGGACACCTTTGATTTGAACCCCAGAGTTTCCATCTATCCGTTCTGTCTCCCCAAATAGTGGAAATAAAACTGTGCCCATCTCATATTTGAGGATTCAGTGCAATGATGTATGTAGAGTGCCTAACATAGAGCTTGGCACAGAGCAAACATTGCTACCTGCAATATTGTGCTAGGGCCCCAGCAACTTCAGCTGTCTCTCGGGTAATCTGTGTTATTCGATATTTCTGCTCAAGCCAACATTTATCAGCGCGTGTGTGTTTAGTCTCTCAGTCATGTCTGACTCTGCGATGCTATGGGCTGTAGCCCACCAGGCCACTCTGTTCATGGGATTTCCCAGACAAGAATTCTGGAGTGGGTTGCCATTTCCTTCTCCAATTTATCACAATACTGATACCAATATGGGAAGCAGTGCAGTACTGAAAGGCAAAATGGAGAAGCAGAAAAAAACATGAGCTTAGGAATCAAGCACCTGGCTTTAAATACTGGCTCCTGCCACCAGTTACCAGGGTTCAACCTTGGATATGATGCTTCTCTTAGGTCAAGTCACCCATCTTTGAAAAGGCAAAGGGTGGCTGACTTTCCTACAGAGTCACTGTGCGGTCAGCCCACAAGGTATGTACAATGCCTTACGCAATGAAAGCCCACTCAGTAGTATCTCCCAGAATTATCAGAAGAATATATAAGACTCTGGAGAGGGACAGAGGTGGGCCTGATGAATCCTACACTAGATGCTGTGATACTGGAATGGACATGCTAGAACTTGCCAGGGGAACTTCAGGGTTGGGGTGAACACACACCCCAGGCAAATCAGAAGTCTAAAGAAATTGTTACTGGAAAGTGAAGTGTGCGTAGCCTATTATCTGAAAACACTGCATCAATATAACACAGAATATAAAACTCTCCCTTCACACGGCAGGCATGTATGAGGCTTTGGGGAGCCAGGTGGGCCACTATAACTCTTGGAACTTTCCCTTTATCCTCCCTGGGTTTACTAAAGAGCCAGGTACCATTTTGGCCCTAAAGTGATATAACCACTCTGAAGTATTCAGCATGGATACAGAGAAATGAATGGTCCCATTCTTTTCTGAGGAAGATGTGTCTTTGCACTTTCCTAACAATAAAGGGAGAATCAAATTGAGTTTGTAATTCCACTTCCATCTGTTGATGTCAACATTCCCAGAACCGGGCATGGTTTTTATCTTGTTTACACAGTATTCAGCACAAGGCCCGCTCAGATGTTTACTAGGTACATCAGGAAGAAAGGGATGTTCTTTTAATAAAACAGGGATATGTGGTTGGAGAAATTTACAACTTTTTGGATTTTTAGGTCATAAGGGTCTGCACACTTGAAAGAAGTTAGAATACACTGCCTCATGGTTTTTATTAAGTTCTGCTTTCAAGGTGACATAAAATATGTGTGTCTGCTAGGGGAGAAAATGCAACGAAAGCTAATCCATGATGACAGTGTGTACAGATGCAAAATGAGGCATGTTGATTTCTCCAGCTTGGTCTGTTCATAAATTGGACTCATTCCTTAGATTTACAAACGATGATCACTATGGTAAATTCAATAACAAAATTTTCTGCTCTAAACATGGCATTCTCTTCAGTAACATTTTAGAGCCCTTAAGTGGTTTTGATGTACATGAAGGTAAAAGCTGGGGGAATTAAAAATTACACAAATAATGAAGATGAGTTCCTAGGTGAATTACCCATTACTGTGGAGGCTTTTGGATATTTTCATTATAAAGAGTAAAAAGGCCATTTAAAGATACTTGTGTATCTACAAATGATTGTAAAGTCATTCTCTTTATTTCTTTCCAACTCCCATAAGCCTCTTTTATTAGTTCCAAAGAATAAAGCTCCAATCTGCTTCAGTAAACTGCATTATTTTTTAAACTACAAAACATACGTGGTTTCTTTACATGAGCAATCTTCTTTAATAGCAATGCGGTCATTGGGAAGACTGAATTAAAAAGTATGTTTTATAGATCTTCCCACTGCCTTCTAGCCTCTCTCTCTACTTTCCTTTTAAAAAAAAATATTATTAAAACCCACTTCTTTTTTCACAAGTATCTGGCATATAATATTTGCTGACTCATTCAGTGAATAAGTGAATTCACTATCTTGATATCAAATTCTGGACCCAGATACCTCTTATTTCTAAATCAAGGCTAATACCTCTTATTTAGAAATACAATACTCTCTATCTCATTTAACCTCCAAGCAGTCTAGCATTCCCCTCTATTACTTGACAGTTACCTATATTTTAATTTTTTTTCTTGAATTTTGGATAATCCTTATCTTCATAACCAAACTTGAAATCTACAGGCTGTTCAGAAAAAGTAACCTGCAGACCATGAATTTGAACTCTTAACCTGGAAATGACTTGCAAGCATCTCTAAAATGAGTTTCTATTCCCCTTCCTTACTTGCCCCAGGCATGTAGTATGAAGTTGGCATGGAGGATACTATTGTGAAATAAGTATCCTTAAAGAATGAATGTAGTGAAGAAAGGACTGAATGAGTAAATAAAGGTCCATAATACTTAGCGGTAAAGCAATCTCTATTTCCCCATCAATTCAGGACACTTTGAAAGTGCAGAAAAGGGGGATCTCAGGTCAACGATCCCATCCTGTCTATGCAGGCTTGATTTGCTGTGTGAGGCAGACGCATGGTGCATGGTTTTGGCATCCTGATTTGGAACTCGAGGGTACATTTTCCCAGTGGGGATAAAATGGCTAGTTAGAGTTGAATGGCACCCTTACTTCCGCATTCAGAAACACTATTACATGATGGGGCTCTTAAGAGCTGGTGCTGGAAGCCATCACGTCATCAGGTTTCTTTTTTGTCACCACACACCATGTTCGCAAGTTAAGGGAGGCCTGCCCATTCTGTTTCTGAATGATGTGAAGTAGAAAAATCACCAGGAAACGCTACTGTCCTAAAGAAAAAAAAAAGTGTTGCTATTTTATAAGTCACCTGAGGTGTGATGGTTCATTTTATGTGTCAACTTCACTGGGCCACAGGATGTCCAGACATTTGGTCAAATATTATTCTAGGTATTTCTCTGAAGGTATTTTGGGATGAGTTTAACATGTAAATCGATAGACAAGCAGATTGTCTTTTCTAATCTGGGTGGGCCTCATCCAGTAGTAGAAGATCTGGATAAAACTAAGGGTTTACTCTCCCATAAATAAGAGGGAATTCTACCTACCTACCTCTTTTTGAGCTGGATATCAGTTTTTTCCCTGCCTTCAGCCTTGAAATAAAACACTGGCTCTCCTTAGGTTTCAAGCCTGCCAGCCTTTGGAAGCAAACTTATACCATCAACTCTCCTGGGTGTCCAGCTTGCCAGCTCACCCTGTAGATCTTGATATTTGTCAGTGTCTATAATTATGTCAGCCAATTCCTTAAAATAAATCTCTATCTCCCTCCTATCCTATTGGTTTTATTTCTCTGGAGAATACTGACTAATATAGCAGGAAGCACCAAGGAACTGATAACCTAAAAATACACATAGGTGTGTAGGTATGTGTGTATACATATAAATATCAGTCAGTTCAGTCGCTCAGTTGTGTCTGACTCTTTGTGACCCCAAGGACTGCAGCACACCAGGCTTCCGTGCCCATCACCAACTCCCGGAGCTTACTCAAACTCATGTCCATTGATTGGGTGATGCCATCCAACCATCTCATCCTCTGTCATCCCCTTCTCCTTCTGCCTTCAATCTTTCCCAGCATCAGGGTCTTTTGCAATGAGTCAATTTTTTGTATCAGGTGGCCAAAGTATTGGAGTTTCAGCTTCAACATCAGTCCTTCCAATGAATATTCAGGACTGATTTCCTTTAGGATTGACAGATTTGATCTCCTTGCAGTCCAAGGGACTCTCAAGAGTCTTCTCCAACACCACAGTTCAAAAGCATCAATTCTTCAGCACTCAGTCTTCTTTATGGTCCAACTCTCACATCCATACATGACCAATGGAAAAACCATAGCCTTGACTATATAGACCTTTATGGCTTTAAAATCCATGAAGCAAAATCTAAGCAAATTTCCGTCCATCTCGCTGATGCTCAGGCTATTGTAAAAAAGTAACCCATGATCCCAGTCACACATTGAGAGAGTGGATAACAGGGATATGATGGGCAGAGAAGACACAAGTTCTTCTCAGCATGTGACAAGCCCTCACACACTCTGAAAAGCAATTTGGAAGTGTGTTTCAATGGTCTTAAAAATGCTTGTGGCTTTCCTTTTAGGAATCTATTTTTAAGACATAATGTTTGAACCTCTTCCTAGGGAATTTATTTTAGTGACATAATCAGAAATGCAAACAAGGACTTAGGCACAACCTGCAGTGCTCTTTTATACGGTGCAGGATTCCTTTTAGTAATGCAAGACAACCGTCCCATGGCTGTGCTGTTGTACTTGGTTGCTTCAGTCGTGTCCAACTGTTTGTAACCCCATGGGCTGTGGCCTGCCAGGCTCCTCTGTCCATAGGATTCTCTAGGCAAGAATACTGGAGTGGGTTGCCATGCCCTCTTCCAGGGGATCTTCCCAACTCAGGGATCGAAACCAGGTCTCCCACACTGCAGGCAGATTCTTTACCATCTAAGCCACCAGGGAAGCCCAAGAATACTGGAGTGGGTAGCCTATCCCTTCTCCAGGGGGAGTTTCCTGACCCAGTAATCCAACTGGGGTCTCCTGCATCTCAGGCAGATTCTCTACCAGCTGAGCTACCAGGGAAGCCTGTCCCATAGCTGGGGAAAGGTTAAACAAATAGAGCACATCCGAAAGTGAGCTGCTGGTGGAACCATCAATATTACTGTCATAATTATGTAATGGCACTGAAAATACAATATAAGGCTATAGCGGGGTGGTAGGGGGGAGTGGACTATACAAGTATTTGTACCTATGATTTCAACCACCAAAGACAGAGAGAAGGTATATCAAAATGTGAACAGTGATTCTTTCTGGGTAACAAACGATTCTTATTTTTAATGTTTATGCTTTTTGTATTTTTTAAAATAAAAAATACTTTTATTGTATTTAGAAAAAAAGGACGAGTGAATAACATTTTAGAACCCTCAAGAGGGGAAGCATATTAAACCACCTCCTGAGAAAGTAAACAATAAACATAAAAACCAAACCAGCCAAACCCAAACTCAAAGAAACCCAAACGCCCCCCCCAAACCACATACCTTCATCATAAATAATCCAAAAAGCAGCCAGAAAGATTTCCTTGATTCCATAGGTGCAGACGTGACATTACAGATCTCCAGGGTTTAGAAAGTGAGATAACCCCTGTCCAGAGCAGCCTGCCCTAGGAAATAGCTAGTTTAGTGCGAAGGCCCCTGGGTCCGACCTCAGAGGCCCCAGGCTCTTTACTGCTGCCTGGCTGGGGTCACCAGGGTGTCGTTTACTCTCCCTCAGTTTCGGTTCTTTCATCAGGAATACGTGAGAACTAAATCCGTTTCTATGAGCTACACTGGGGTTTGTCAGAATAAAATGAAGTAGTAAATTCACAAACACTCCCAAGTACAAAGCCCTGCGGTGTGACAGTCATCGCTGGTCCCCACCACGAGGTTCGTGACTGAACCTTCTGACGGCCCCTCCCACTCCCCTGGTGCCAGTCGCAGATGTCAACAGGGGAGAGACGGAATGACCCAGACAGGATGTTCTCTCTCTCTCTGCTTTCCCTCACATACAAATATAACGTGCCCTAAATGAACATTTGGTTGACTTTTTTCTTTTTTAACCAGAAAACATGCCAATTTAGATTAAAACCCCATATACTTAATGTGAGTCATATCCTTGCTAGAGAAGACAAATGTATAAACAGAAGCTGTAATAACCAGCCAAGCTTTTCTAAAACATCATTTATCATTCCTGTTTGGAACTGATATAATTGCCTGGTCATCAATTGTATATTTAAGCCACATGGCCTTATGAGAATTGGTGAGCATCTTCACCTGTTTCTTAGACGAGGAAACCAAAGCAGAGGAATTTTATGATTTTCTCTGCACCCTCCGGTTAGTGGAAGAATCTGATAACTCCATCTCTGACTCCCTATGCCTTGTTACCACTATTGTTATTTAACACGGATCAAATGCATATATGATGCAAGGTACCCAATGGCTCAGCAGTAAAGAATCTGCCTGCAATACAGGAGGCACAAGAGATGCAGGTTTGATTCCTGGGTCAGAAAGATCGCCTGTCGAAGGGAATGGCACCCACTCCAGTATTCTTGACTGGAAAATTCCATGAACAGAGGAGCCTGGTGGGGCTATAGTCCACGGGGTCACAAAGAATTGGACATGACTGAGCATGCCTGCCTATTCTGCACCCTTAGTCATTCCGGCTGGTGTGAGAGTGGGTGAGAAGGAAGAGTAGGAAAAAGGAAATTAAAAAGTGAAAACTGTTTTCCCCAAAGCTAAAGTTAGCAAAGTAGGTGATTTCTCCAGTTATGACACAGAAGAATTCCTGAGTATCCTAATAACACTGAGTATGGTCGATGCTTCAAGGGAAAGTACATGCTCTTTTGATTAGGCTCAAATTTGGAAGCTGCAAGAATTCTTGGTATTTTAAATGGTTGGGCAAGGCAGTGTGTAATGGCTGCAAGATTTCATGATTAAATCTTATGATAGACAGTTGTATCACACTGATGTACACCTCAGGTTTTTTCAAAACACATTTTACTTAGAGGTGAGTAGAACATAATTCTCAGCTCTGTTGATCTGATTCTATATAACTTTTTTTAATGAGTAGGGTACAAAAGTAGAAAATAAATTAAAAAAACCTTGAAGTTGAATCATTTTCCTTAGTATTCCCAAAGGCTCACACTGTGGATGAAATTTCTCTTCTTATCTGTGAATCATCACACATTTTTATAAGCATCACAATTCATCTACTTCCCATCTTGTGCAATGATTTAATTTTCCCCATAGCACTTCAGAACTGTGGGCTACAAAGTTCTGTGAGCTGTCCTACTGAATTACAGAAAATTAGAATCTGGTTTGAGGGAAATAACATCACATGTGCACTACAATGAAGAAAATGTAATATTTCCTCAGTTTCATAGAAGCCAAAATAAATAATTTTCCTCCTTTCTTACATACAACAAGAAAAGTCCACACTGATCTCCTCTGCTATTAAAATCAGGTATTTGGGGAGTAGGGGCTGGAAATCACAGATTGTTCTTTCACTGAATGAAAGTAAATTCCGTGGATATGGTAATCACTAAAGTTGCAAATGGCTCTTTGTCATAGAAAAGCTTATAATGATTGCCAGAGGTTCCCCCTTTTTGGATACTGTGTAATAATAGTGCATGTACAAATTCCTGTTAGCATCCAGCTCTTTTACAAACATAACCTTATGTTAGGGTTGATTTTAACAACTTAAACACTATTACTTATTCATTGACAACTCCATTCTCTTGCCTATACTTTCCTTGTATGAAGAGGTTGGATCAACATCTCATCCAAATAATCCTTCCCTTTGTGCCCTTTCCTGAGAGGAAAGCTTTCCTAGTGGTATAAACTGTTTGGCCAGGGCAGGCAAAAAAAGGTCTCAGCAGTGGTTGGGATAGGAGATCACTTCCTAATACTTCCCTGGCTGCAACCCATTTCTTCATTTCCCTCTTATCCCCAACCTCTTCCAATATCATCTGTGCTAGGCATTCAGCCTTCACTGTGATTCCTTTCTGAACATGGTACAGTATTAATAAAATAGAGAACTGTAATTGGAAGGACTGGAAGAAATTCCTGTTAGTGCTTTGAGAATACCTGTTGTAATTATAAAATGTAGTTATAATTTTAACAGCCAGAGATTCTTCTGGAGTAATAGTACCTAAGCTCCAAATTTGAAACTTGAAAGTAAATCCAAAAGCAGCTGATTCTTGTTATTTGAGGTAGGTAGTTTTATAAATTGTTGAGAACACTGAATTAGGGAATAGCAGACCTTTGCTCCGGAGAAGGCAATGGCACCCCTCTCTAGTACTCTTGCCTGGAAAATCCCATGGACGGAGGAGCCTGGTAGGCTGCAGTCCACGGGGTTGCTGAGGGCTGGACACAGCTGAGCGACTTCACTTTCACTTTTCACTTTCATGCATTGGAGAAGGAAATGGCAACCCACTCCAGTGTTCTTGCCTGGAGAATCCCAGGGACGGGGGACCCTGGTGGGCTGCCGTCTATGGGGTCGCACAGAGTCAGACACGACTGAACCGACTTAGCAGCAGCAGCAGCAGCAGACCTTTGCTCCTAGTGGAAATACAGGGTCAGTTTCCTGTGACACTTTGGTCACATTTTTATCAATGGATCAATACCTAACCTTGTTTTGTGTGTGTTTTTGTTTCACGATATATTATTTAATACATATTGTTGATTCATTAACATTGAACTCAGTNTCAATAGAAGAGGCTTAATCAGGGTCATAAAAAATAAAGACGGATAAAGAGAAGGTAACAAAAGATACAAAAACAATACTCAGTGTTCACTCTATGAGAAGCAGTGCTTTATGTATTTAGCATGAATCATCTCATATAATCCTCATATCAGTTCTTGGAGGGAGGCACTATTTCTTTAACAGATTGTTAGTAGTAGGAAATGATGGCATAAAAATATTACAGATTCCTGTGTCACATGTGCTGGCCCCAGTGTGCATACACACACACACACGCACACACACATACACATATGCACACACACATACACACACAGCATTCGTCATTCCCAGACAGTCTTCGCCTTTCTCTGCACCATTACCTGCCTCACTCCAGTCCATGCATGTGTCCGGCTATCTGCCTTCGTGCTGTGAGTAGGTATGTTCATGTGGGAAGTCACCTAAATAATAAAGGAATGTGGGGCTGAACTCGGGACCTTGGTTCTAGTTCAGGTGTGAACTGCGTGACCCCCTACATAGATCACTTTACCTCCAAGAAACAGTTTCTTCATCTCCCGAGTAACACCTAACCTACCATTTCTGTGAATATGATCAAATGACATGAAGCACGTGGAAGCATTCTATAAACTACAAAGAAGGGGTGATTGTTGCTGGTTATCTTCAGCACACACAGCCTTGATCCTTTCATCTCTCATTCTTTCTTTGCTTGTTGGGACTATCTTAGTATTTCTCAGAATATCAGTCCCTTTTCCTGCCAATCTTTTCCTCTTCTTTTCATCCACTGAGGAGTTACACAAGGGTCAGCAAAACAAAGAGGATCTCTACCCTCCCCCGGGGTCAGAGAAGACAAGACAGATGTCCAGTGTTGTACCGGAGCCGGCTTTCCAACAGTTCTCACCAATTTCTTTCCAACTCCATGTTCAGTGAAACCATGCTGGTAGCTTGAAATTGGCAACAGTGGAGGTATTTACACTATGGAAACTGGCAAACGCTACAAATTTCTCCTTCCTTCCCTACTCCCCAGAAGCTGGTTGTTGAACTTTTACCGGCACACCACTGGATACAGAAGCAAAATAATAAAATAGCTCAGGTGCTGGGGTGGAGAAAGTGCAGAGTGACCTGGGAGCCTAAAGGAGGCACTGGTTACTGTGAACAGGGCAGTGAGCATCCAGAGAAAGTGTCCTGGAGGAAATGAGGTTTATGTAAATAATGAGACCTAAATAATGAGGGAGGCTAGGCAGGCAAAGGGGAGAGAAGAGAATTCCAGAAGGAACAACTTGTGTAAAGACCCAGCATGTTAGAGCAGCTGAAGAAAGGTCCTTAAGGCTAGTGTGCAAAGTGCGAGGGAGGAGAGAAGAATGAAGCTGGAGAGGGTAAGAGGTTCAACTTGATCCCAGGGCAACCAGTGGGCTTTGGGGCAGGGTCAAGGCTAGGAGTGTGGTGTTCAGTCGGAGCCGTGCCACTTAAATTCTGGCTCCACCAGCTGGGGATCCTCAGGCAAGCATCTGAGCTCAGCTGAGCCTCATCTGTGAGTGATTCCAGGCTCAGACCTCCTGCAGTTGGAGCTCTGCAGGTCAGGTGCTCATCACAGGCCTGGCTCCTCGCAGTTGCTGGGCAGGCATCCCAGCGCAGACCAGCTCACAGAAGAGCAGACGCGCACCTTCCCGAGGACGGGCACTGTGTATGCTGCTCTTTCCACCCCAAACACTGCTCGTCTGGGACAGTGTTTCTCATAGTGCGGGTGGTGACCCCCTAGTGAGTTGTGAAATGAATTTAGTGGGTCTTGGGCAGCACTTAAGAAAGAAAGAAAAAGAGAATTAAATGGAGCTAGGAAAAAAAGTAAGCACTGGAGCCCACCGTATGTTGCAAGGTAAGTTTTATTTTTGTGTTTGTGTGTACTGGGTTGCCATGTTCAAATGTATTCCTGAGGACTACAGTTAGAAAGTGAGAAAGTTTTCCACAGGAAACTTCCCATGAGCTTTCTGGGTTAGTGTAGGCAGGATGAGAAAAAACGGGGCCAGCCCAGCTTTCTCCTACTTCAGGAGCTGGGATTGTCTGAGTTTAGGGGTTTATTCCCTTGAGTTTCCAAGGCTTTTTAACTTCCAGTAAAAACTGATGCACTGTGGTCCTAGACGGGACCCTAGCTCTAGGCTATCTGCTGTCTAGTAGCCCCTGAAAGTGACCACAAGCCAAAGGTGGGGAGGGAGTGTTTCTTTTAAGCAGAAGTGGCTGTGTGAATGGTGGGGGAAAGGGTATTAAGGGCCTCCAGCTGCCCTGCGGTCACTAAACTCAGCCCTAAAGGAAGCAAACTCAACACCACCATCCAGTCAGGTTGCTGCCCAAAGGCTTGGTGCAGAAAGGAACTGAGAGGTGAAACAGACATTTAGTTTGGAAAGATGATTCTCTATGTGAATAGATTTTAGAATAATTTATTTTCATCCTATGTCAAAACATATGCAATTTGCCCTTTGGAGCTGCAAGAACCGCTTGGCATTTCTCTTTGCTCTGCAATTTAAAAAATGGAAAGTAATGTCAGATGCCTGGTCAGGGTTTGGGAGAATAAACGAGTGCTGCATCACACGATGATTTCGTTTCCTGAGGGTCCACAGGGCTCATTCCCCAGGCATGTGCAATCGGCATTAGATTAGCTGCCGGCGTTTATCGACAAAGGAATTAATCTTCACCAATGATGTTTTTTAAAGCCCATTCTTTTCAGTAAGTTGCCACAGCACATCAGGGCGTCTTCACTTTGCCTTTTCCTTCTTTCCCTTCTGACAAAAGTGGCTAAAAATAACCTCTTAAACCCTGATTCCACTGAGGAAGGTGAGGGAGCAAAAGAACAGAAGAACATCTTTCCCTGCGTGCAAGCTGTCACGTGCCCAGTTCAGACAGTCGCTGAAACCATCGCTATTAGGAAACCACCTCTCGGGTAGGGGTGTGGGGGAGCATCAGCAATTGGATAGCAGACACCCTAAAGATGACAACCGTGTATGTGGCCACGAAGACATTTTCAGCAGTGTCTGCAGGTACCTACTTCTTGGCTTAACTGCATTTTCCTGCAAGGCTTTTCACTCACCAAAATCATCTTTTGGTAGAGGGAGAAGGCAATATATACATCCAATAGCAACAAAATAATGCCAAGCCAGGAACTGCCCACTTGCATTCTCCAAACATCACCAACAGCCCCTTGTAGCCCCATTCTAGGCGGCCCCCGCAAGGCACTGTGGGCTCTCTTCAGTGGGACTGCCCAGTTTCTCACCCAGGCTGTTAATACTTGAGCATCCACTCTGTGCACCAGACCAGGGCTTGTGCAGAAATACACAACGACATAGAGAAAATGTTGCCCCTGATCATCCCCATGCTCCTTGGAAAAGCAATACATGGAGTGAGAGAATGCATGAGACAGTTGAAAACAGTCCCTAACTGTGGTATTGGAGTTTCTCTGTTATGTGGCATTTTGCATCATGATCTTGGAGCCATGTCCAGTGGGGGTTATTTCTCAAGTGCTCATGGATTTCATCGTGTCTGTGACACAGGCCAGCAGCCTGGAACTTGGTGACACTTATGGATGAAAGAGTCTAGTGTGTAGAGGAGACACTGAGAACACAGAGAAATAATAAAGGTGGATGGATCCTCCCTAAGTTGTGATCTTCAGTATCTGCGCCTGGTGGAAGCAGGCTGAGGAAGCCGTCACAGTGAGGGCAGGCTTCTTGACTTGGCACCATCTGTTGTGCATGTTTCATATGTGTGCCTTTGTTGGTGTGCAGCTGGGGAGGTGGGAGGCAGACATAACTGGGAACGTGGGAATGTAAAGGGCAGAAAGGCTTTTTCCCACCATGAAGGAAACTCTTACTTAGTAATCAACAAGGCTTATGATATCAGCATAATGGAGTTCTTTCTTTTGAAGTGAATTTTAGCTTTTCTAAAGGCAAATCCCAGTGGAGGAAATACCTTAAAAGACAAGGCTGAAGAGGCAAACACAGGTATTTGTGCGTGCATGCTAAATCGCTTCAGTTGTGTCCGATTCTTTGCAACCCCATGGACTGCAGCCCACCTGGAAAGGCCCATGAAACTTTCCAGGCAAGAATACTGGAGTGGGTTGCCATGCCCTCCTCCACGGGATCTTCCCAACTCAGGGATTGAACCCGCATCTCTTATGTCTCGTGCACTGGCAGGCAGTTTCTTTACCTCTAGTGCCACTTGGGAAGCTCAAATACAGGTATAAATACACACAAATCCATATTCCAACTCCTTCATGTATGTATGTTAAAACAAGGCACTAACCAGCTAGTAAATGATACAGTGTCTCAAGTTAATCCTCCCTAAAGAATTTAATTTTTCTGTTAAACTGAACTATATATTCTGAGAGAGTGAATTTTATCATATATGAATTATATCTCGATTTTATAAGAGCTTTCTCCCCAGCTATCTGCCTGGCTTACTCTCTTACCTCCCTCAAGGCTTTTCTCCAATGTCGTTTTCTCAATGAAAACTTCAGTCACCTTACCACCCTCCTAGCTCTCCTGATCCCTCTTATCCTGCTATATCTTTTAATCCGTATATTGGATTAAGAGCAATAGTATGTTTCAGCTTCCAACATAATATAAACGTCACTTACTCTGTTATTGTCATTTCCCCACAGTGAAATGTAAACTCCATAAATTCATAAATTTGGGGATTTTTGTGTGCTTGTTCACTTGTGTAGTACAAGTGTCTCATTCATCAATAAACATCGAGTGAATGAATAAATTAATACTAAGCAGATTTGCAGAAGACCATGGAATCATATGGAATAATATCCAATTATTCTTAAGTGAAAAAAGATTATTAATATATATTTTGTGTGTGTATATCTGTACATACATATACATACACACACACACTGTATAGATAGATAGATATAGTATAGAAATCTATCTATCTATCTATCTATACAGTATAGAAGGGGCTTCCCCAGTGGCTCAGCAGTGGAGAATCCACCTGCAATGCAGGAGACTCAGGAGATGAAGTTCTGATTCCTGGGTTGGGAGGCTCCCCTGGAGGAGGAAATGGCAACCCACTCCAGTCTTCTTGCCTGAAGAATCCCATGGACAGAGGAGCCTGGCAGGCTACAGTCCATGGGGTCACAAGAGAGTCAGCAACGACTGAGCACAGCACACACATACAGAAAGAGATCCAGGACCCCCAAATCGGTACGAAATAGAAAATGCATCACACTCAAAAAATACATTGGGAAGATGAGAGAGATAAAAGTACATAAAAATCCCAGGGTGTTGAGATTATAATTATTAATTCACCTCTTAAAAATGTATTCATATTTTCTAAACTCAGAGGACTTGGGCACATTTGGGACCTAAGTTCCATTTCCTACTGTCTATGTGATTCTGAGCAAGTTATTGAACCCTCACCGACTCAGTTTCCTTATCTGATGCTTGAGTGCTTAGTTACTCAGTCGAGTCTGGCTCCCTGTGACCCTCTGGACCGTAGCCTGCCAGGGAGTGAGTTGCCGTTTCCTTCTCTAAGGGATCTTCCCATTCCAGGGATCAAAACCCTGGGTCGATGTGTCCTGCACTGTAAAGCTCATTCTTTACCTGCTGGGCCATTGAGGAAGCCCCTTCCATATCTATAATTGGGAATAATAACGGTACTAACCTCATTAGAATCTTCTGAAGATTAAATAATCGAATAAAGCGCTCGGCACAGTGTTTGGCATATAATAGGCATTCAGTAAAATGTTAGCTATTATGTTTAATGGAATTCAAAATGTTGTACTATTTGTGGAAGTTTCTTCACAATACTATTTTGAGTCATACTTTGACTTTCTCTGAATGAACAATGAACTTGAGTATGGAGTTTCACCTTTGTTATTATTGTATACTATATCTCTAGTCCATCCATTTCTCTGCTGATTGGGTTCCTGGGACTCACTCGTTTCCCTGATAGTTTCGGGTAACGTTCTATGCATCTGGATAAGAATAGTGGATTAGATGTACCACTAACAGCATTGTCTGTAAAGCAGTGACCTTAGATGTTTCCATTAGAGTTCTTTGGACATTTTTGTACATTGCTCAGTGTCTGTTCCAGGGTTTTTGAATTTTGGCCAAACTGTAATCTAGGCTCTTTTACTCTATAAGACGACTACCAAAATTATAACACAAAGAATGTTGACAGCAAGCTCTTGCCCTTTCCTCTGGCTCAATTCTTTTTATGGAGTGGTGGTGGAGGAATCAGCAAGGCAGAGGGAGCCTTACCATTTTTTTATCTCCTTTTAAAAATTTATTATAAAAGTAATGAACTTTCATGGTTATACAACTTCACTCACTAAAGGAGGATATTGATAAGACCTCCAGATTATATACCACCCCTAATCCCAGGGACTAGCTGCTAGGATTACTGGTTTCAGTTATTCTTGCAGTACTTAAACTTCCTCCTCTCTTGATTTATCAAATTTTAGCAGCTTCAATTAGCTTTCTGTTCTTAAGAAATTAGAAATTTAGCTTACTACCTTTTCCTTCCCTCCTTCCTCGTTTCCCCAAATTTTGCTATATTTTTTACTTCTAAAGTTCTTTGCTAGCTTTAGAACTTTAAATAACATGCCTAAACATTTATGTCTTAATCCATCAATTTAAACCAGTATCTCTTAATTGTGTACCTCAAGGAAACTGGCAGCATTGCACTTCCCTCCACTGCACTTCTCTTCTCCCATCACCTAAATTCTCTCAGCCATAGCATACATTTTGCATTTTAGGGTTTATAATTTAAATTGTTGGTAGTCTTAATTGCCTTCCACAAATTCTCTACAAATAAACTGTAGAAAACAAAAACTAAGAAAAAGCATTTCAGTATTACAGTTCTGTAGATATTACTCACTTCAGCTCCTGAGAAAAGGCAATACTGGGTTGCTTAATCCATATTGCTTGAAAGAGAATCCTCCAAGCCTCAAGGTCAAAACTTAAAAAAATTGTATTCTACTGGTTGCTCAAAATCAAATCACATTTTCATTTGTTTCATAGTTGGACTATATTTCTTGTGAAGCTTTTTGTTTTTCCTAACAGTATGAATTGCTTCTATTTCTGTCTTATTCTGTTGACAGTAGCAGCTTCTTTTTTGCCTTAATACTAATTTCATATGGCTGGTTAATCAAATCAATACAGAAAACTCACATTCTTCTTGAAGATTTCCTGTTGCTTTCTGACTTTACGCTGTAATTCAGACATAGTGTTATCTAAACATGCCACAACTTTGGGTTTCTTTTCATTGGACTTTTTGAGAGTGAGGTCAATATTTTTTCAAATGATCTTTTTTCTCTCCTTCAAGTTACCTGCTTCCTCTCCTAGAAAATGTTCTCAAACAAGTATTCCCCTGGAGAGCTTTATTCCCGAATCTTCCAAAAGAATCTTTATTTTGCCTTTCCATTGACTAATAGCTTAATGATATAGTCAATATCATTGAACTATACCTAGGTTCAATATCATTTTTCCTCAGGACTGTGAATTCATTCTTCTAAAGTGTTGCTGATTGGAAATAAAGTGCCACTCTGATTTCTCATTTCTTTGTAAGTAACTTCTCTTCCTCCTCTGAATGCTATTAGCATATTCTCTTTATCTTTTGCGTTTCCAATTTCACAAGGATTTACGATTTAAATCTGAAGGCCCTTGCTTCTTCTCAGCTCTAGGAACTGTTTTATTATCTCTTTAAATACCTGTTACCTCCTCACTTTTGTCTTTGTTTTCTCTTTCTGGAGCTCTCATTAATCAGATGTTAGACTTCTAGGACTGAGTGTCCGTGCCCATTATATTTTCTGTTGTATATTCTATCTTCTTGTCTTTTTGGTCTAAAGCCTAGGAGATTTACTTGATTTTATTTTAAACTCAGTAAATGAATTGATTTCATCTACTGTATTTTGCATATCCA
This sequence comes from Redunca redunca, assembly GCA_006410935.1. Classification (NCBI taxonomy): domain Eukaryota; kingdom Metazoa; phylum Chordata; class Mammalia; order Artiodactyla; family Bovidae; genus Redunca; species Redunca redunca. The sequence goes on along the minus strand of SJYQ01094233.1, from coordinate 20,993 downwards.
CTGTTTCTTATTCCTTACTCCCATTTATATAGTTATCTCTTCTTGTTTTATGAATTAAAAGTATTCTCTATTTAAAGAGTTTTATAAGCAGAAAAAATAAACAGGTATTTCCAGTCAGATTTTTTAAAAAGTTTACTTTGTCATTGAATTTGAATTTTTATTAGAAGAAATAAGACCACAGAGGCAAACTGAAGTCTCCTTTGTTTCCCAACTCCTACTCTCAAATCTCTTCTGCTTTTCTCTTTGCTATCATCCTTCCCTTCTCTTCCAGTGGCAACCACCATTAACATTTTGTGTTTTTTTCCTAGACTGTGTTTTACTATATGTAGGTATCTATGTAATAGTGTTTCCTGTGTGTGAAATTTGTACAATATACAAGTTCAAAAATCATGTCGTTCACCCAACACTGTTTCTGGAATCTACTGATATTGGTACATATGGACCTAGTCTATTCATTTTTGATGTTGTAAGTGTCCTCCACAGTCATTCATTCCACAAATATTTATGCATATCAGCAGTGCTCCTGGCACTGTTCTGATGGCTAGGGACACGGCAACGAAGGAAACAAAATATGAACGTAGCATAATTTATGTTATCTTTACTCTGTTAACAGACATTAGATCTTGCTATGACAAATGAATGTCCTTATTACAGGGCTTCTGTTGCAAGTGCTTCTCTAGGGAATATTTTTAGGGGTAAAACTGCTGCTTAATAGACCATATTTTCAACTTTAGCAGGTACTGTGAACTTGCTGTCCATGTACCAGATTACATGCTAGCAAGCTGAGAAAATGCTCCATTCCACTCATCCTGCCCAACATTTGGACAGTCATACTTCATAACTTTTTGTCATTTTGATGGATGAGGAATGGTGCCTATTTTAGGAAGCATTTCTCCTAACTGTTAGTAAGGCTCAGCATCTCTTCTTATATTTATTTGTCCTTTAAACCTCCTCCTTTGTTTACTTCCTGAAAGTCTCTTTGCTACTCATTTTTGTAGTCAGTTGTTTGTCTTTTTAATACTGATTTGAAAGGATTCCCTGGGCTTCCCTGTTGGCTCAAATGGTAAAGCATCTGCCTGCAATGCAGGAGACCCAGGTTTGATCTCTGGGTTGGGAAGATCCTCTGGAGAAGGGAATGGCTACCCACTCCAGTATTCTTCCCTGGAGAATCCCAGGGACAGAGAAGCCTGGCAGGCTACAGTTTATGGGGTCCCAAAGAGTTGGACATGACTGAGCGACTAACATGTTCACCTTTTTAGGCTTCCCCAGTAGCTCAGATGGTAAAGAATTGGCCCGCAATGCGGGAGACCTGGGTTCGATCCCTGGGTTGGGGAGATCCCCTGGAGAAGGGAATGGCTACCCACTCCAGTATTCTTGCCTGGAGGATGCCATGGAGAGAGGAGCCTGGCAGGCCACATAGTCCACTGGGTCACAAAGAGTCGGACACGACTGAGTGACTTTCACTCATTCACTCACTCATCAAGGATTCTCCACCTCTATAGTCTGGAAACCAATACACTTTCTGTTTTATGTGTTAACATTATATATTTCCAGTCCAGGGTTTGTGTCTTAAGTTTATTTGTAGTAGCTCTTGCATAATACACTTTTACTTCTTAATGTAATCTTTCCTTTATGAACTGTCCTTTCTGTGTACGGACTGGGAAATAATCTATCCTCCACAGTCACCAAAATATTCTTTTGTATTTCCTTCTAAAACATTTAAGGGTTTATTTTACACACTCAAGCCCTTAATCCACCTAAAATTATCCATCTGTATGGGGTGACGCCTCTGCTTTTCTTTCTTCATAATGAGAGCTAAAATATTTATCAAATAATCCTTTTCCCACTTAGTTTTAACGCTTTAATTTACCCTTATAGATTTGGGGAGTTGTTTCTGGGGTTTCTATGTTGTTACAATGAATAGATCTGAGATGTTAGTCAGATTCCCTCTCCAAACAGATTCTCTCTTCTGGTCTCTAAATTTCCCATCTCTCTCCCAGTATCAGTGCTTCTCTTGTCTTCACTTAAACTGACAATATTTTTAAACCCATCTCTCTGTTTACAGAGGAGAAAACAAAGAAGCAGAGATCTCACACTTCCTGTTTAGGTTCACACTGCAGACAGAAGCTTAGAGCAGGATCTCGGCCTGCATTCGAATCCTCTTTCCACTTAGGCTACCTCTCCTACGAATTTCCATTTTCTGTCAAGGTGTTACTTCCGCTGGTAGTGAATGAAACGGCCCATTTCCCACAATCTTTGCCAAGACTGGGTTTTCACTGTTTCAAAACATCTCTTCAAATTGGCAGATTAGGGATAGTATTTTGTTAGTAATTTCTTGACATAAATAAATTAATACACAAATATCAAGTAAATAAATACCCCTTAAAAACTTCTTGGCCCATAGTATTCTGTCTTTCTAATTTGTTTACTCATGTCTTTTCCCCAGTTTTCTGTTCTTTTTATTTTTTTGGCCTTTTTGTTAGTGGTGTTTAGAAATTTTATATATGTATATATACGAAAGTAACTTCTTGCCATATATGTTTAACTTAAAAGAGATTCTGTCATTTATCTTTTAATCTTGTTTATAGTCTATTTGACTTGGAGATTTTTAGAATTTAAACCTATCAGTTCTTTTCTCTGTGGTTTTCTCTGTTACTCCTCTACATAGAAGGGTCTTCTCATTCCAAGTGCAAATAATAATTCTTAGATTTTCTATGACTTTTATGACTTCATAAACTCTTCAATCCATTTACAATTTATTTTAGTGTACGGTATGATGTCAAAAGCTAATTTTCATTTTCTATGAACTGTTTATCAGTTGGTTCAATCCTATTTATTGATAACTTCTTCATTTATGCATCACTTTTATCTAGAGTAAGTTCTTACACATACTAGAAGCAATTCCTTTGCTCTGTCTCAGTAGTTGGTCCATTCTTGTAAAATACCATGTTTTAAAGTTATTATAGTTTTATAATTCATTTTAATAACTAGTACCGGAAGATCTCCAACATTCTTGTCCCCTAGACTTTACTGTTCATTTCTGTTTATTCTTGCCGTTTTTTTGGTCACCATTTTAAAGATGCAATTTAATCTTCCCATTTAGCAACACAGCATTTATGCAAAATTTCCTTTTATTTCTCCCCATAAAGTATTTTAATTTCTAAGATATCATTTATTACTATGTATTATTTTATACTCTAGTAAACGAAAATTTTTTCCATTATATTTTGTAATTACTTATTGTCCATAAGAAAAGTTACTGATTTTGGTTTATTTTGTATATAGATTTTAATTTTTAAGACATTTTTATTTATTATTTTTGTTCTATTAAGTTTCTAGATAAATAGGAATATAACATACAAATAATGATTATCTTTTTCCTCCTTTCCTCTGATTTCTATTTCTTAGAGGGGGTTGTAGCTTCCAGTAGAATACTGAAGGATCATGGTGAAAAGTGTCTCACTCCTGACTTTAATGCAGTGTCTCCAGCTTACCATTGAGTATGCTCTAAGTTGTTTCTCTGGCGGAGACACTCTTGACTATCTTGAATTTTAAGCCCATTTTTCACAGAGTTCCTTTTTCTACTTCTAAAAGCCCATTGCTTTTGTATTCTGTAGTTTTTTGTTTTGTTTTGTTTTCATTATCTGAGTCTTTATATTCCAGTTTTTGTCCCTATTATACTTCTGATCTAATCTGTTTATCACTGCTTTTAAAATAATGAATCTTTAAATCCAAAAAGGGTCTCATGATTGGGTAGTATATACAAGGAGAAGAAAGATCAAGGGTACTAAATAATCTGATTAATAATCAAATATGAGTGATTTTTAAAAATCCTACTTGTTCACCTGAATAGAAAATGATTGAATACTGGAATACAGGAGAAAAGTTGGTAATTACCAATTCGACTGATTTTCAGCACAAGAAACAATTAACTTGAAAACACTCACTCAGTTCAGTTCAGTTCAGTCGCTCAGTCATGTCCGACTCTTTGCAACCCCATGAATCACAGCACGCCAGGCCTCCCTGTCCATCACCAACTCCCGGAGTTCACCCAAACTCATGTCCATCAAGTTGGTGATGCCATCCAGCCATCTCGTCCTCTGTCATCTCCTTCTCCTCCTGCCCCCAATCCCTCCCAGCATCAGAGTATTTTCCAATGAGTCAACTCTTTGCATAAGGTGGCCAAAGTACTGGAGCTTCAGCTTTAGCATCAGTCCTTCCAAATAATCACTAAAACCCAACTAAAAACAAAAAGCCACAGTGGTGAGGGGTTATGTCAAAGAGATGTGGGATCCAAGTGTTAAGAACTCGAGTGGCCAAAGGTGGAATACTCTGAGAAACAAAATGAAGCAGTATTGCATTATAACCCAAAGTGTAAGAGTTCATACCGATATATAATTGATTGAATAAATGAATGGGAGGGGAACAAGAAAAGAGACCAATCTCCTGTGCAGAGAAAATTAAAATAATTTATGCAGACACTCTGACCTGAAGGACGTGGAACATAACTCTCCACTCCTTAAGTGTGGGCAGTGCATAGCGACTTCCTTCCAGAGAGAACGTAACAGTCGCGTTACATGGAGAAACCAAATAATCATCTCAGACAGGTGATCAAGATCAGCATCAATGTATGTGCCCTTCATATTTGATGACACTGACACTTTTATTTTGCTCTTCTCCAAAACTCATAACCCCAGTCCATTTTTGAGAAAAATATTAGACAAATCTCACTTGAGAAATATTCTGCAAAATACCTGACCAGTGCTCTTTAAGACTGTCAAGGTTGTCAGAAACCAGGAAAAGTCTGAGAAACTGTCACAACCAAGAGGAACATGATAGCTAAGTGTAATGTGGGATCTCAGAACAGAAAAATGGGTATCAGGCAAAAGCTAAAGAATCTGAATGAAGTATGGACTTTAGTTAGTAATAATGTATCAATGCTGGTTGATTGTCGTAACAAACATCTCATAGAAGATTTTTTTTACTGTCTTAGTTATTTTCAAATATAAAATACAGTATTATTAAATATAATTACCATGCTGTACATTATTTATGTTATAACTGGAAGTTTGTATCTTTTGAACCCTTTTACTCCTTTCATCCACCTCACCCCTCTCCCTTCTGGCAACCACTGTTCACTGTATCTATGGGCTTGGTGGTTTTTATTTTTTTATTAAACTTTTTATTTTGTATTGGAGTATGGCCGATTAACCATGTTGTGACAATTTCAGGTGGACAGCAAAGGGACTCAGGAATACATATAAATGTATCTGTTCTCAGCCAAATTCCCTCCCATCCAGGCTTCCACATAACATTATTCAGAGTTCCCTGTGCTGTGCAGTAGGTCCTGGTTTGTCTTCTGTTTTAAATATAGCAGTGTGTACCCATCCATCCCAAATTCCCTAACTATCCCTTCCCTGCCCCTAGCAACCTTAAGTTCGTTTTCTATATCTGTGAGTCTGTCTTGTAAATAAGTTCATTTGTATCAAGTCTTTTTAGACTGCACATTTAAGGGATGTTATATTTCTGGACTTGGGGGTTTTTTCTTTTTTTTTTCTTTTGTCTTTTAGATTCCACAAATAAGTGAAATCATATGGTATTTGTCTTTCTAGGTCTTATTTCATATAGCATAATGCCCTCAGGCATCCATGTAGTCATAAATGTAAAGCTTCCATCCTTTTTATGGCTGAATAGTATTCCAGTATAGATGTCATATTTCCTTTATCCATTCATCCATCAATGGACACTTAGCCAATATCTTGGCTCTTATAAATACTACTGCAATGAACATGGTGGGGGGTACACAGATCTTTTCAAATTAATGTTTTCATTTTCTTTGGATAGATGCCCAGAAGGAGAATTGCTGGATGACATGGTGGTTCTGTTTTTAATTTTTTGAGGAATGCCACACTGTTTTCCATAGTGGTTGCACCAATTTTCATTCCTACCAACAGTACACAAGTGAAAGTGAAGTCGCTCAGTTGTGTCTGACTCTGCGACCCCATGGACTGCAGCCTACCAGGCTTTTCTGTCCGTGGGGTTTTCCAGGCAAGAGTACTGGAGTGGGCTGCCATTTCCTTCTCCGGGGAATCTGCCCAACCCAGGGATTGAACGCAGGTCTCCCGCACTGCAGGCAGATGCTTTACTGTCTGAGCGACCTTTGGACAGTGCACAAGGGTTTCTTTATTCATCCTCGCCAACACCTGTCATTTGTTACCTTTTTGATAACAGCCATTATAACAGGTACGAGGTGATACCTCATTGTGGTTTTGATTTGCATTTCTCTGATAGGGATGTTGAGCATCTTTTTATGTGCCAGCTGGTCATTTGTATGTCTTCCTTGGAAAAATATCTATTTAGATCTTCTGCCCATAACCAGATTGTTTCTTTTTTTCTTTTTTGCTATTGAGTTATATGAGTTCTTTATACTGGGGACATTAGCCCCTTGTAAGATACATGATTTGCAAACATTTTTTCCTATTCCATAGTTTGCCTTTTTATTTTGTTGATGGTTTCCTTTGTTGTGAAGAAACTTTAGTTTGAGGAAGTCTCACTTGCTTATTTTTGCTTTTATTATCTTCAATTTTGGTGTCAAATTAAAAAATCAAGGCTGATTGCCAAGACTGATGTCAAAGAGATGACTGCTTATGTTTTCTTCTAAGAACTCTATGGTTTCAGGTCTTTAATCTATTTTGAGTTAATTTTTGTGTATGGTGTAAGAGTGGTCCAATTTTATTCTTTTGCCTGTGGCTGCCCAGTTTTCTCAGTACCATTTATTAAAAAGACTGGTCTTTCCCCATTATATATTCTTGGCTCCTTTGTCATAAATTAATTGACCATATATGCATGGGTTTATTTTTGGACTCTATTCTTTGTTTTTATGACAATACCATGGTGTTTTGATTATGATAGCTTTATAATATAGTTTGAAACCAGAAAGCATGATGCCTCTAGCTCTGTCCTTCTTTCCCAAGATTTCGTTGACTACTTTGGGGTCTTTTGTAGTGCCATACAAATTTTAAGATTGTTATATTTTTATGAAAAATGGGAAATTGGCACTGAATCTGTAGATTGCTTTGGGGAGTATGGATTTTTTTAAAAAAAACTTTTTATTTTGTATTGGAGTATAACTGATTAACAATGTTGTGATAAGTTTCAGGTGACTAGCAAAGGGAGTCAGTCATTCATATACACATATCCATTCTCCCCAAAACTCTTCTCCTATCCAGGCTGCCAACAGTAACACTGAGCAGAGTTCTATGTGCTATACAGTACATCCTTGTTGGTTATCCATTTTAAATATAGCACTGTGTACCTGTCCATCCCCATGGACATTTTAACAATCTTAATTCTTCCAATCAATGAACATAGAATATCTTTCCATTTATTTGTCCTCAGTTTCTCTCATCAATGTCTTACAGTTTTCAGTGTATAGGTATTTCACTTGTTTGGTTAAATTTCTTTCCAGGTATTTTGCTCTTTTTGATACAATTATAAATGGGATTGTTCTTATGGTTCTTATCTTTTGATATTTTAGTTTTTAGAAAACAACAGATTTTTGCATATTGATTTTGCATCCTGAAAGTTTACTATGTTTTTACGTTTTAGCATTTTTTTTTTGGTGGAATCTTTAGAGTTTTTTATACATAAAATTATGTCATCCTTAAATCATCTCAGTTTTGCTTTCTCCTTTCCAGTTTGGATGGCTTTTCCTTTTGTGGCCTAACTTCAGCAGCTAAGACTTTCAATACTACATTAAATAAAAGTGGCCAGAATGAGCAGCTTTGTTTTGTTCCTGATCTTAAATGCTTTCAGGTTTTCACCACTGAGTTGTGGGCTTGTCATATACGGCTTTTATTATGTTGAAGTATGTCCCTTCTATACCCACTTTGTTGAGATTCTTTTCATAAGTGGATGTTGAGTTTTGCCAAATGCTTTTTCTGGACCTACTGAGATAATCATAAGATTTTTATTGCTCATTTTGTTAGTGTGGAGTATCACACAGGTTGATTTGCAGATGCTGACCCCATCCTTGCATCCCTGGAATATATTCCACTTGATCATTGTGTATAGACATTTTACTATGTTGCTGAATTCAGTTGGCTGATTTTTCCTGAGGATCTTTGCTTCTCTGGTCATCTGGGATATTGGCCTACAATTTGTTTGTGTGTGTGTGCATGTGTGATGTATGTGTCTGGTTTTGTTATCACAGTAATGCTGCCCGTGTAACAATGAGTTTGAAAGTATTCTCTCCTCCTCAATTGTTTTGAAGAATTGTGAAGGATTGCGATTAATTCTTTGAATGTTTGGTAGAATCCCCTGATGAAGCTATCTGGTTTTGGACTTTTGCTTTTGGGGAGGTTTTTGATTATTGGTCAGTCTCCTTACTAGTAATCATTCTGTTCAGATTATCCACTTCTTTATGATGCTCTCTTGGAAGGTTGTATGTTTCTAAGGATGTATCCATTTCTTTCAGCTGGGTAAGATGTTAATAATAGGGGAGACCAGGTGCGAAGTATATGGGAATACTGTAATATCTTTGCAATTTTTCTGTAAATATAAAACTATTCTAAAAATTTATTTAAAAAATAATCTTACCTTCAATAATTATACCCAGTAATACCTGGATGTCCTTAAAGCTGCAATTATTATAATGGCATGAAACCTCTGTAACTAACAGACAGCTAGCCCTACTTGGTATTCCAGCCAGCATCACTTCCTGGACTAATTACCAATGTACCTTTTCTCCTAGGTTATTGCTTAGTTATAGTTCCACAGAGGGTACTCAGTTATACTGTAAGAGCTCCTTTGAGACAACAGCAAGAACAAATGGACATAAATTGCAGCAGGAGGGTTTTGAGTTAAGACTTCTGGTATGCTGTGAATTCAAGTTATGTGATATTCTTTGCTAGTTAATCTTTTAAGGGTGAGTTGACCATACATTGGTTTGGTTCAGCCTGGCTTCAGCCCATCTTGAAGTAAATCAGGCAAGAAACTGAATTTCTATACTTTTCAGAAGATCCTAAGAGTTTTTATATCTTATGAAAAAAATTTATGTAAACTATAAGTTGGCATAATACTTTTCAGAAGATCCTAAGAGTTTTTATATCTTATGGAAAAAATTTACATAAACTATAGGTTGGCATAAGTGGTACTGATCACATAGAAATTGTTCATCAAATTATCTACGGTCTCTGCCATTCTCTATCAACATATGATTTATTAATTTTGTTCCAGAGATTTGAGTTAAGGCTGCATAAATCATGAATAAAGATTAGTTTAACAATCACAATGCCCCCTGGGACAATGTTTCAAGTGAAGAAAATGCAAAACTGTCACAATGTGAAAATAATATGACCATTGTACCAATATTTGCAAGTTGAAATGATATTCAACACCCTTACAGAGGCAGAGTATAAATCTTATTTCTGCATATTTTATGCAAACTCTAAAGCTTTAAATTTTTTTATTAATATTTGCCCTTGTGAAAATGTTTAGAAAAAGAAATCTAAATGTATTCTGATCTGCCTCCAGCTATTAACCAACATTATTAGACACTGACCTCCTGCTACCTGTTTGATGACTTAAATACTTTAGAAAAACAACGTTTTAACAGGCCCCCAAGCCATTTACAGCAATGATATTTTCCTGCTTTTTGTGATTAAAGAGAGAAGCATCTGGCAGATGGCAAATACCAGTTTTAATATTCAAAATTATATCAACTTGTGTCTGTTGGCCACCTGACTCTTTAACCTTTACAAAACTCTAATTGTTCATATACTCAAATTTATTATACTGACTAATAAAAATGACCAGGTGATAAATACTCTGGTTAGAAGTTACTCATCAGACTAAACTGAAGTGGCTAGGAATAAGGGAAAATGGCTCATTATTCAGATAACTGAATTTTGTATTATTTATATCATTCTTATGGAGCTGTTGGTGTGGTCAGTACAGACAATACAATGATGTGTTAGAGGCAATTCCAGCTATGACTTCCTTCATCCAATGGCATCTCTTATTATAAACACTTGCTTCAAACGTCTGAATTCTGGGTGTGCTGGATGAAGAGAAGAGAGGAAACAGCCAGCAGAACGAAGCAAACCAAAGTCCACCACATCAGTTCCCTCTCCACTTCACTAACGATGTGTTGTTGGAAAGGTTTCAACATATCCTCTGTCAGAAACGAGAAACATTGATCTCCATGCAGGGTTTACATAGAGGTTATCAAAATAAAATTTTAGAGAATCATTAAAGGGGTGAATACAGCATGTTAAATCCTTAATCAGAGATGCCAAAACCCAGAGTCACACATCTGTCTTTCAGGAGCGACCACCATAACGCTGATGAAAGAGGGTTCATGGAAAGGTCAGGAAAAAAAAAATGCCAACAGTTAATGCTTACTGTTATAAAAAATATTTATGGTAAGCAGTATGATTTGCTCCCTTTTTGTTGTATATTGTCCCCTGTTCATTTGTATAACTACAGTATGGAGTTTATTTCATTAGCTAGTATTGGGAAATGAACAGAGCTTGATTAAAATTCAAATTATAATTCCATCGTGATGTATTCTGCCCTGGTATTCTCTCGATCTAATAAGATATTATGCCTCATCAAACATACATAATTTGGCTTGAAATGGTGATAGTAGGAAGCCAAATTTATAGACATAATAAAGTTGTCTATGCTGGATATTTTCATTTCAGAGTGCAATGTGCACTGGATAACCTAAGTCCCCCAGGCAATCGTTTGGTCATCCCGTCTCGTTCTGGGTGGAGCTTGTTTACATTCGATAATCATACCATTAACACTCACTGCTAAATATAAACACAAGGAGTGGATATTAATGCTTGTTTCACAACTCCAGTGATACTACTATACAATTACGTTGATAGGCTGGATGGTGAGAACCTTGAAGCTACGCTGGTGACTCTTTGACAGTGTAAACAAATAAGCATCTGCAGCCCTGAACAGCGGTGTGCAGTATGCGTCTTTGTCCATAGAGGCAGGGAGGCGGCATCATGTGAAGAAACAAGGATGGGTCTATGCCATGAGCACAGTGACTCTGCAATGTGAGAACTCGGGGAAGGAAGGAACTTCGGGACAAACTGACAGTGTTTGGGGAACTCACGTTCACAGGAGGCACGCAATACACATGTGCTGACTATGTCTGAAATTCACATAACTGGCTGTGTCCCTGGGGGCCAGTCTTTTCACTTCCAGGAACCTTAACTTCGTCATTTGGACAACAAGGGTATAAGATGTTGCCTGTGAATTCCTTTCCAGTCTAAGGTTATACAACAAGGATCATCTCTGTGTGTGCCTATATATATATATATAGGCACATATATATATATATATATATATATATATGCTTCCAACAACAGCAATAATACTAAAACTCATATGAGCTTGACATTCTGCAACTTGTTATTGGGTTTATTATTTTTTAATAACAGGATTTTCTTTCAGCCCAGGTAACTGTGGGCATGTTAATGTTCTCCAAGCTTTTGTTTCCTTTTATATAAATTAGGTTGATAATAGCACATATCATTGTTTATAGCATGTTGTGAGTATTACCCAGACAATATATGTAATATTTGGCCTAGTGCAGGGCACACAGTAAGTACTTGATACATTTTTAAATATTAGTTTGTAGCCCTCTCTATTTTGTTTACAAAACAAGTAAATAAAGAATAAGTAGTCTTATGATTATCCAATTTGAAGGGAAACTGAACTGTTACAAAAATATTTTTTAATGAATTACAGTTATTCAGAGAAGCAGCATTTGTGTTTTGGAAATGCATGTTTTCAACAGAAAGAATAGATCCTAAAATGATGCAATCCTCCTTTAAAAGACAGACTAATTACACGTTGACTTCGCTACTTTGTAGGATAAGCCCAGATAGTATTGATTTTAATACCCATATAAACCAAAATGGAAGATATGATCAATCTTAGGTAACTTGTCAAAGTTATCAGGGGGAAAGAAAACAAACCTTAGAATGTTACTGCTAACAAATGGAGGAGAAAAAGGAAGAAGGGGGAATGCTATATATGAAAAGAAAGTTAAACCAAGCATATACATTTTCTGCCTGAATAAATGACATAAAAGATGTTTGGTTACAGAGACTGACTTATTAGACAGGTTAATGTAAGATAAATTTGATCTTAGACACCAAACATTTTTAGAACCAGAAGCTCACAAAAATTTAGTTTTAAAATTAGTAAATTATTAGGGACTTCACTGGTTGTCCAGTGGCTAAGACTATATGCTGTCTTTAATATGTCTAGACAGCATATTAAAAAGCAGAATATTACTTTGCCAATAAAGGTCCGTCAAGTCAAAGCTGTGATTTTTCTAGTGGTCATGTATGGATGTGAGAGCTGGACTATAAAGAATGCTGAGCGCTGAAAAATTGATGCTTTAGAACTGTGGTGCTGGAGAAGACTCTTGAGAGTCCCTTGGACTGCAAGGAGATCCAACCAGTCAATTTTAAATGAAATCAGTCTGAATATTCATTGGAAGGACTGATGTTGAAGCTGAAACTATAGTATTTTTCCACCTGATGCCATGAACTGACTCACTGGAAAAGACCTTGATACTAAGAAAGATTGAAGGCAGGAGAAGGGACGGCAGAGGATGAGATGGTTGGATGGCATCACCGACGTGATGGACATGAGTTTGAGCAAGCTCCAGGAGTTGGTGATGGACAGGGAAGCCTGGTGTGCTGCAGTCCATGGGGTTGCAAAGAGTTGGACAAGACTGAGTGACTGAACTGAAGACTCCCAATGTAGGGAGCTTAGGTTCAATCCCTGGTCAGGGAACTAGATCCCTCACGCCACAAGAAGATCAAAGATCCCATGTGCCACAACTAAGACCCCATGAAGCCAAATAAATAAATAAATATATATTTAAAATTAGTAAATTTTCCAAGAAAAAAGGCTGATGAATTTTTGAGCAGTTGAAGAGTTGAGAGACTCTTGAGTCTTCCTCAACTGGTATATACTCTTCTTTCAGGAAAACCAAAGAAGAGTAGATGAGGATGTCAGAACGTCAAGGGTATTGACAGCAGTAAACTACTGAAACTCATCAAAATAATCCATCAATACTTCCTTTATCCTCTCTTCGCTTTGTAACATAGAACTGACCTGAGGAGCAGTGTCAGAGGACTAAAGCGCTTGTCTAAAGAGCATTCCTACTCTGGGCCCTATTTGCAATATTTAATACAAAATTTGACTGACACCATCACTAGTTCTGGCTGAGGGGACTCTGTGTGAGCCAGCTGCTGGCTTGAATCAAGTGGTCAAGGATGCAAGGCTAGACTTCAGTTGATGCTCTGTAGGGAGGGTATTTGACAGAAAGATATCGACCTCAGGTTAGCATGACTTCACCCCAGTACTGCCAGACCATAACCTCTGCCTTCCTCCCCCTTTCTCTGAGATGCACCTCATCACTCATTGGCCCGAAGGTGGAATTAACACCCTAGGGGGCACGGTACAGCACACGCAAAGGTGAGGATAACAAGGTTTGCCTCCATATGAGATTCAAGTGGGTCGTGTGATGTTATAATGCTGGTGCAACCTGATTTCTCTGGTTACTCTATTTGCTTGATATATATATATAGACACAGACACAGAGTTTCTTACTTAACTTACTCCTTATTATGACTTATTCACCTCCTGACAGATTTCAGTTTCTCCAGACTCAGGAGCTAGGGAAGATGCAATTACTGGCTACTCCATAAAGGCCCTATGTGCAGATGCAAAGATGAACATTTACTAAGTGGTTTTTAAATTGGGCTTCTTAGGTGGCACAGTGGTAAAGAATCTGCCTGCCGATGCGGGAAACACAAGAGATGTGGGTGTGATAACCTGGGTCGGGAAGATCCCCTGGAGCAGGCAATGGCAAGCCATTCCAGTATTCTTGCCTGCAGAATTCCATGGAGAGAGGAGCCTGGCAGGCTACAGTCCATCAGGTCGCAAAAGAGTCAGACATGACTTAGCGTGTGTGCATGCACACACACACACGCACACGGTTTAAAGCTGGAGACTGGGGAGCTTTCCTTTCTTATGGTTCATGACTTTGGAAAATTGAGGAAAAAAAAAGATTTTCTGGAATTTTAAGATGTGATTCCAGTGAGTTTCCCGACCCCCCCCCCCCATTGTCCTATTATGGTTGTTTGAGGCTGGGGTCCATATAGCAGCTGCATACAAATCCCGTGTAATTCTCCTAAACATGTGGGATGTTACTTAAGGCTGAATTCTGGAAGGAAGCAGGATGTTTCAGCGTGAGATTAGTTGAAACAGCTGAGGCAGAGTGCAACACGGAAAGCTAGCCTTGAGTCCAGGCTTCTGAGCAGGCGAGCCAGACTGGAACTGGTGAGAGAAGGGTCACAGCCCGCCTCAGACTGAGCGGCCCCAGGAGGAGTGGAGGGTTGGAAGGGAATGACCTTGAGGGTGAGGCTTGTGGGAAGCTGATGGAATGGGAGTCTCTCTGACTTCTAAGTGGAGAGAGGGAACATGATCCTGGTCAAAGCCAGGAAGAGAGAGAATTCACATTCTAGAGAACCTCTTGTCTTTTCTTGTGATGAGCTTTTTCTTCAATGAACACATCTTTTTAAAGCTTCCATTTGTTGAGCAATAAATATGGACTAGGAATACTGCCAAAGGCTTCATATACACGAGATCACTGTCCTCAGAACAACCAGGTGAGAGGTGTATAATTATCACCTCCCTCCCCCCGCCCATTCCCCCCTCCACCCCAGATTGCAGATGAAGAAACTGAGACGGTACATGTTAAAGAACGTGCTCCTGAAAGATGCCAAGATTCTCACCCTGCTCTGACTATCTCTTTAAGCTGCTGCTGCTGCTGCTAAGTCACTTCAGTCGTGTCCGACTCTGTGTGACCCCATAGACGGCAGCCCACCAGGCTCCCCCGTCCCTGGGATTCTCCAGGCAAGAACGCTGGAGTGGGTTGCCATTTCCTTCTCCAATGCATGAAAGTGAAAGTGAAGCCGCTCAGTTGTGTCCGACTCCTAGCAACACCATGGACTGGCTCCTCCATCCATGGGATTTTCCAGGCAAGAGTACTGGAGTGGGGTGCCATTTCCTTCTCCAATGCATGAAGGTGAAAAGTGAAAGTGAAGTCGCTCAGTCGTGTCCGACTCCTAGCGACACCATGGACTGGCTCCTCCATCCATGGGATTTGCCGGGCAAGAATACTGGAGCTCTTTATCTTTAAACTGCACTGCTCTTCTTTCATGAACAGAGACCCTGGGTCCCATAGAAAGTCGACTTTCAAATGCATAAGTAACATAAATTGCCAAGACTTTAAATGGTTGTCATTGCCTGCTTATTAGAAAGGAACATAAATGCTGCTTCAGAAAGAGTTTTTGGCTATCAGTGCTGGGAAAAATATCTTGTGTTTAAAATTTTAGTTTTTTTAAAAATCTTATTTGTTTATTTTTGGCTGTGCTGGGTCTTCATTGCTGTGTGGGCTTTTCTCTAGTTGCAGTGAGCAAAGGCTACCTTCTAGTTCTGCTGTGTGGGCGGCTCATTGCAGTGGCTTCTCTTGTGCAGCATGGGCTCTGCTGCTGCTGCTAAGTTGCCTCAGTCGTGTCCGACTGTGTGACCCCAGAGACGGCAGCCCACCAGGCTCCCCCGTCCCTGGGATTCTCCAGGCAGGAACGCTGGAGTGGGTTGCCATTTCCTTCTCCAATGCATGAAAGTGAAAAGTGAAAGTGAAGTCACTCAGTTGTGTCCGACTCTTAGCGACCCCATGGACTATAGCCTACCAGGCTCCTCCATCCATGGGATTTTCTAGGCAAGAGTACTGGAGTGGGGTGCCATCGCCTTCTCCGGCAAGGGCTCTAGGGCATGAAAATTTCACTAGTTGTGGTTCTCAGGCTCTAGAGCACAGGCTCAGTAGCTGTCGCGTACAGGCGTAGTAGCTCCTCAGCATGTGGGATCCTCCTGGATCAGGGATTGAACCTGTGTCTCCTGCATTGGCAGGTGGATTCTTTACCTCTGAGCCACCTGGAAACATATATATATAAGTAACACCGTATATAATTAATATACGACTAATAAAACTAAAATTTTAGGGCTTCCTGATGACTCAGTAGAACAGAATCCGCCTGCCAATGCAGGAGACTCAGGAAATGTGGGTTAGATCCCTGGGTTGGGAAGCTCCCCTGGAGAAGGAAATGGAAACCCAATCCAGCATTCTTGCCTGGAGAATCCCATGGACAGAGGAGCCTGGCGGGCTACAGCCCATGGGGTCACAAAGAGTTGGGCATGACTGAGCAACTGAGCACGCATGCACAAATTACATATATAATTAGCAGTTAAGTCGCTCAGTCGTGTCCGACTCTTTTTGACCCTATGAACCACAGCACGCCAGGCCTCCCTGTCCATCACCAGCTCCCGGAGTCCACCCAAACCCATGTCCATTGAGTCAGTAATGTCATCCAACCGTCTCATCCTCTGTGTCCCCTTTTCCTCCTGCCCTCAATCTTTCCCAGCATCAGGGTCTTTTCAAATGAGTCAGCTCTTCACATCAGGTGGCCAAAGTATTGGAGCTGCAGCTTCAACATCAGTCCTACCAATGAACACCCAGGACTGATCTCCTTTAGGATGGACTGGCTGGATCTCTTTGCAGCCCAAGGGACTCTCAAGGGACTCTCATACATCGCCAGTGGGAGCATAAAATGGTGAACCTACTTGGGAAAAGGATTTGGCAGATTCTTATTAAATTAAATATATATTTTACACATGACCCAGCATTGGGATGGAGAAGGCAATGGCACCCCACTCCAGTACTCTTGCCTGGAAAATCCCATGGATGTGGAGCCTGGTAGGCTGCAGTCCATGGGGTTGCTAGGAGTCGGATGACTGAGCGACTTCACTTTCACTTTTCCCTTTTCACTTTCATGCACTGGAGAAGGAAATGGCAACCCACTCCAGTGTTCTTGCCTGGAGAGTCCCAGGGACGCGGGAGCCTGGTGGGCTGCCGTCTCTGGGGTCACACAGAGTCGGACACGACTGAAGTGACTTAGCAGCAGCAGCAGCATTGGGAATTTACCGAAGAGAAAATATACGTCCATAAAAAGACTTCCATTTTTTTTTCCCGTAAAGCCTCAAATGGAAAACTACAGGTGAATGGATAAATAATTTTGGTTTCCCTGGTGGCTGAGAGGGTAAAGAATCTGCCTGCAATCAACCCAGGTTCAATCCCTGGGTCAGGAAGAGCCCCTGGAGAAGGAAATGGCTACCCACTCCAGTATTTTTGCCTGGAGAATCCATGGACAGAGGAGCCTGGCGGGCTACAGTCCTTGGGTTCGCAAATAGTTGGACACGACTGAGCGACCAGCACTTTCACTTCACTTTCACATAATGAATACTACTTAGCAATAAATTGAAATGAATTCATAGCATGCAGCAATATACATGTGTTTCATAGTTATCATGCTGAAAGAAGTTGAATACTGCAATATATACAGTACAAGTCTGTATGTAATTCTAGAGTCAGAAATAATCAACAGTGACAGTTGATTCATACTCAGTGGTTTCCCAGGGCAAGGTGGGTATTGGGGTGTGGAACTGACTGCAAAGGGGCACAGAATTTTGCAAAGAAATGTTCTGAGTGTTGAAGGGGTGGTGGTTACATGAGTCAAGATATTCAGATGATAGACTTAAACTGTTTGTAAATTACAATTCAATAAAGTTGAATTAAAAAAAAAGATTACTGGCTTAGAAGAGAGCATGCATTAAAAACCAAAAATTCCTCCATCTCAGTTTCTCTCTTCCACAATGTTTTCTGTAACCAGACTGTTACAGGAATGTTTCAGGAAGTTTATATCCTGTTATTTTTCCTTAGTTGCAAGTTAGATTTTGTTCATAAAAGCCAAGAAGAAAAAAATTATTAGACTTTAAAAATAAAGCTATTTAGAATTTTTAAACCATCTTACCTGGATAATCAGATTTCTTTTATATTTGAGGTTTTACCACTCGGAGTATTCTTAAAATGCTATTTGCTAAAATGAATATTTACCTCCATATGCCTTAAATAACATTTACTGAATACAATTTAATCTTCTCTGAATGCCTCGAGGCCATCATTATGAATATGAAAAGTTGTGCTATTCTGTAATATAGTGATGATTTCAGTTTGTTATTGCACATAGAACTATTTGCTTCTATGCTAAATGGCCTCAGAATAATGAGCTTTTTAAGTTTTCGTGCTTGCATCTTATTCTTTCCTATTTTTCTCTTGTTGGGCTATCGGCACGCTTTTCTTTCCTTTTTTTTTTTTTGCTGTTGCCTATTTGTCTCTCTATAGGAGTTGCTTTCCTCTCTTCTAACTTTTAAGATAATCAAATTATGAGCACATATATGTATAGAGCAGTGGTTCCCACCTATTGACTTACAAACCAGCAATTGACTGGTTTCAAATATATCCCTGGAAACTTGTCAAAACTGCAGATGTCCAGGCTCCCTCCTCAGTGATTCTAATCTCTAATTCAGGATGCATCCCATATCACCTTTCTTTAAATTATGGAAATACGCTCGTGTATACTGATCACAAAAGTAGAAAAAAAACATTGCAATGAACCTCTACATCATCCAGTTCAACAATTATTAGCATTCTGTTGATCTTTTCCATGTATCTGCTCCCCCCCCTTTTTTTGTTTTTAAAAACAAAAAACAAAAAGTTGGCCCCACAGGCCAAATCCAACTTGCTGCGAGTTTTTTAAAAATTGAGATATAATTCATTCACAATAAAATACACCCTTTTAAGTGTATATAACTCAGTGGTTTAGTTTACAAAGTTCTGTAATCCTCACCAATATCTACTTCTATAGCAGCAGCATCAGCCCCATCCCCAGTAGTATGACTCAGACCTTGACCACCACGAATCAGCTTTCCACATCTATGGCCTTAACCTATTCTGGACATTTCATATAAAGAAAATCACACAGTATGCAAGTGTTTTTGTGTGTCTGGCTTTTTCACTTAGTATTTACAGGGCTCATCCATGTAGTAGCATGTATCAATACTTTACTCCTTTTCCTGAATGAATAAATATCCCATAATTCACCACATTTCGTTAATCCATTCACCAGCTGATGCACCTGTGGGTTTCCACTTTTCAGTTGTTATGAACAAGGCTGGTGGGAACATTCATGTACAAGTTTCTAAGTCTCCAGTTCTCTTGGGTATACACCCAGAAGTGGAATTGCTGGTTCAGATGATAACTGTATGCTTAACTTTCTGAAGAACTGTTAGAGTGTTGCCAAAGTGGCTGCACCATTTTATTCCCACCAGCAATGTATGAGGCTGCCAGTTTCTCCAGATTCTGCCCAGTGCTTGCTGTTGTCTTGATTCCTGCCATTCCTATTGTGAAATGGCATCTCATCATGGTTTTGATTTGCAGTTCTCTAGTGATGGAAGGTGCTGAGTGTCTTTTCTGTGTGCTTATCAGCCATTTGCCTATCTTCTTTGGAGAAATATCTATTCAGATTTTTTGCCCATTTTTAAACTGGGTTATTTGAGATTTTTCACTGTTGAGTTTTTAAACCAAGGTACTAGACTCTTTTCAGTTAGGTAATTTGCAACGATTTTCTATTCTGTGGACTATCTTTTCAGTATCTTGATAGTGCCCTTTGAAGCATAAAAGTTTTAAATTAATTGTCTAAGTTCCAGAAAAACATCTATTTCTGCTTTATTGACTGTGCCAAAGCCTTTGACTGTGTGGATCACGATAAACTGTGGAAAGTTCTGAAAGAGATGGGAATACCAGACCACCTGACCTGCCTCCTGAGAAATCTGTATGCAGGTCAGGTAGCAACAGTTAGAACTGGACATGGAACAACAGACTGGTTCTAAATAGGAAAAGGAGTACGTCAAGGCTGTAGATTGTTACCCTGTTTATTTAACTTAAATGCAGAGCACATCATGATAAACACTGGGCTGGATGAAGCACAAGCTGGAATCAAGACTGGTGGGAGAAATATCAATAACCTCAGATATGCAGATGACACCACCCTTATGGCAGAAAGTAAAGAACTATAGAGCCTCTTGATGAAAGTGAAAGAGGAGAGTGAAAAAGTTCAGAAAACAAAAATCATGGCATCTGGTCCCATCATTTCATGGCAAATAGATGGAGAAACAGTGGAAACAGTGGCAGACTATTTTTTTGGGCTCCAAAATCACTTCAGATGGTGATTGCAGCCGTGAAATTAAAAGACGCTTACTCCTTGGAAGGAAAGTTACGACCAACCTAGACAGCATATTAAAAAGCAGAGACATTACTTTGCCAACAAAGGTCCATCTAATCAAGGCTATGGTTTTTCCAGTAGTCATGTATAGACGTGAGAGCTGGACTATAAAGAAAGCTGAGCACCAAACAATTGATGCTTTTGAACTGTGGTGTTGAAGACTCTTGAGAGTCCCTTGGACTGCAAGGAGATCCAACCAATCCATCCTAAAGGAAATCAGCCCTGAATATTCATTGGAAGGAGTGATGTTGAAGCTGAAATTCCCATACTTTGGCCACCTGATGCAAAGAGCTGACTCACTGGAAAAGACCCTGATGCTGGGAAAAACTGAAGACAGGAGAAGGAGACAACAGAGGACAAGATGGTTGGATGGCGTCACCAACTCAATGGGCATGAGTTTGAGTGAACGCTGGGAGTTGGTGATGGACAGGGAGGCCTGGCGTGCTGCAGTCCATGGGGTCACAAAGAGTCAGAAACAATGAGCAACTGAACTGAATTTTTCCGAGTTTGCCTGTGCATTAGGCATCATATCTAAGAAACTGTTGCCTATCTAAGATGACAAAGATTTGCACCTAAGTTTCTTCTAAGAGTTTCATAGTTTTAGCTCTTACATTTAGGTTTCATGCATCTGAATTTTTCAAAAGCTTCTTGTGTAATTCTGAGGTACAACTAGTTTTGGAAAGTAAGAATAAGTAGATTCTGGCAGCCTCC